>WYEA01007321.1:3440-25437 GCA_033558465.1 Alcedo atthis | reverse complement strand
GGAGGCAAATTTAACTGGGTTCTGCTGTTCTGTGAGAGGCTGGAGCCTTTTCCCTGTTTCCAGACTGGTAAATAATGCATGATCTCTCTCATGTGCTTACGCAACCCCTACCACGATAAATATCAACCGAGGGAAATGAAAGTGGAAAGAAACATTATCCTTCTCAGTCATGCAACCATTTACAATCTGCGTTAGGATGCTTCTGCTCTTAGGAGATGAGGGGATGTATCTATTAGCAGACCAGAATGCAACAAATCACAGGGCTGTAACTTTCCAGTGCCACATAAAAGCAGCCTTAAAACTGTATAAAGAAAGAAAGACCAATAATACATAGATATTATTTCCTCCCTCCTTTTCTTTTTTTTTTTTTTAATCCAAAGGAAAATTCTTTCCAAGTGCCTGAGAATCAGATATTAAGGACTATATTTTCAAGTTCAGGGGCATAAAACTAAGCACTAGACACCCCATCTGGGGTTCTTGCTTTTGGTGCTTGAATGTGATGCTGGTTACTTGAAGAAATTGGCTCTGGTGCAGAGATGTTTTGCATATATGTTGTTTCAAAAGAGCCTGTGTGTACTATTTAAAACTAATTCTACCACCAGGTTTCTCAGGGCAGGTTAGCAGAAGCATTTAAAGTTTGCAGAAAAGTCTGTGAAAAGGGGAGTTTGTGTGCATTTTATAAGGGCCATGTCTAAATCCTTCATTCTTCTCTGGGTTGTGAGCTTCACCCATAGGAAAGGTTTTGTGTCCTTGGGATGGTAGATCTGTGGATTCCCTGCGTCCTGAAAAATCCTCTCATGTTCTCTTTGCAATAACTTGGTGTCTCGAGAAGGAAACTCAGTTGTGCTTTCCATGCAGGCAGGAGTGTGTGGGTGGGCATCCAGGGGATGCAGCATCAGTACAGCCATGCATATAGAACACGAGCAGGAGGGTGTTTGGAAAGGAAAAGCAAAAGGTGTAATTGTAGAGAAAGGTTGTATTTGGCACATCTTTTACACTTAAACTGATTTCTAGTCATGAGGCACTGAGTTGTGAGCTGAGCTGGGTGCAAAAGGGGAGAAGGACTCTGTGCCATCCTGTTTCTGGGCAGGAGAAAAGCTTTGCCCAGGTCATTTGGCCTGTGGGAGCTCGGTCCTCAGACAGACATGGGCTGCTGCTCTGTGAGCTGCACACGTGGTAGCTTGTGACTGTGTTAGTCCTGTATCTGCAGCATGATGGTGCTCCCTGGGGCTGGTTCCTGATCCAGCCTGTCACAACCCAGGAAGATATGTCCAAGAATAGGCATGTGCATTAACAGGGCTACATGCTGTAGGCAGTGTTTGTATTCCCAGCATTTAACCCCAGTTATTGGGGGGTTGAATTTTAGTTAAGAAGGGATGAAGTGTTACAACTTGCTGTGAGGTGTTTTGTTTTGGATACACTCTACTTTTGGTGCTAGCAATCCCTTACCAAGCTGCAGTATGAATAAAAAATGTCTGGCCCATCCTGAATACACTGTCTAGGGAGCAGAAGAGGGTTTGGGGAGCCTGTGAGGAATAGCACTTTTCATCTTTCTCCTATTCATCTCTTCTCAAAGGGAATAAAGTGAGTCTTTCTGTAGGCTCCTGCACAAATCATGTCCCACCTGTATAAATAACCCTCCTCCTGCCCCTTCCACTGGTATGCTGTAAAACCTCAAGTTTAACCATAATATTATCTTCACTGGAGGGAATTCAGATCAGGAGGGACTAGGGGAGTCTGCATCATCTTTTGAGACAATGTTGAACCCTCAGCCTGAAATTCTCTTCATCTGGCATAGCCCTGCTTCTCCCTACCTTAATTTTGCCAGCAGTGGGTGCTTGGGATGAGGCAAGGATTGTTTGGGAAGCTTCACAGGTCGTCACAAGGGGTTCTTTTATTGTCAGAGCCTGTCTTTATTCATGGCTTCTTGCTTGTACAGCTCACCTGTCTGGTGTCAGAAATTTGCCCCCCTTTCTTGCAGGCATCTAGGCATGGTCTGTTGGTGCTGGGAAGCTGTGGCTCTGCCTATTAGAGAGCAGATGATAGGTTGAACAGACAGGGTTGCTCTTTCTTCTCTGGTTATTGATTTTTTTTTTTCTTTCTTTCTTTCTTTCTTTTTTTTTTTTAAGGTCCATATTGATTGTAAATTTTGAGGGGAGTCAACACCAAGCAATAAAGGTGAGTTGTTAAACCTAGGTGCTCTCCTAGACATATATATAGAAGATGAATGTTTTTGGGTTTTTTTTACAAACCAGGAGCAACCCTGCCCCCCTGCATGCCTGCAAAGCTTGGGTATCTCTCTGATCAGGCTCTGTTGTCTATTTTGCAACCCCCTTCCCAGTTTGGAGAAACAAACTTGATAATCCTCCCTTACGCTGCAGGGGTCTGGAGGATTAATTACTGAAGGTGGCAAGGTGCTCTGATGCGATAAAAAAAGATTAAAAGAAACCCATCTAAAACAGGGTGGAAAAGGGAGCTGAACCCTGGGAGGGATGGAGCTGAAATCTTCACAGCTATCAACACAGTGGCAAGTTAAGCCCTTGTCCCATTGCTCGAATACATCAGCTCTGCCCCAGTGGAGCAACCGTCAGCTCTCAGCAGCATCAGGGTTTGCTGCATCTGTGCTTCTAAAAGTTAATAAAGCAGATGTGTTGCTCTGGGCTGGTTATTTATTGGTCTCGGTGTGAGCTCAGAGCTTAACAATCGTGTAAACAGGGCTGGCTGGCAGTGTCCTGTGGGTGCCCCTCAGCCATAGGAACAGCAGATCAACCCATCACCCTTCTCAGGCTGGGGCATAACTTTCAGAGGTTTAGCTAAACTTTATTTTGGGAAGTCCCAGGCTCCTAATGTGGCTGGCTATTGCTTTAAGGTGCATTTCCATCTATGGCTGAAAGAAAAAAAAAAAAAAAAAAAGGAAGGGAAATTGAACACAGTGTTCCTCAGCAGGCCAGGGAATCGAGGAGTTTAATTGTTTGTGTGCTGCTTGGTAAAGCAAACCAGTTTTATAATTTCTAATTTGTCATTCATAGCAGTCTGACTCAACAAATCACATTGCTCATTGCTTTTAACTCAAAGATCTTTTCGATGTTAAGATAGAAAACTTCTTTAAACCACATGGAGCATCTCTGGAAGCCTGCCCAGGGCACAGGATGGTCAATCCTCAGCAGAGCCAAGGTTTCCATCAGCTGAACTCGTCTCCCAAACTGAAATTGGTTATTTGTAGGATGGCAGAACAAAAGGATGTATTAATTTATTGTTATTATTATTTCTTAATTAAATTTTTCATTAAGAAAAGCATCCATTTCCCCTTTTTGTGCTCTCCAAAACCACCTGCAGATGTACAAGGAAAGGGTAAACTTACAGTTTCAGTTCCTACAGCAAAGCTGATCTGAAAGGTTTGCATTGCTCACCAAACTTACCCCAAAAGAAAGGAAAAGGCTCACAGGTGAACAAGTGTATGTCAGGTTTCTGTGCCTGTTTATTCCTCCTTATGTGGTGGAGTGTGAATCCTAGAGGAGGACTTGATATGTATTATGAATGCTCTGTATTTAGGCTCCATTTAATTACATAAATGATGACCTAATGTCCCTGCCTGGAGCAGACCCAGCCTTGACTCAAATGAAATCTGTCCATTTTTCTCACATTCCATATTTTTAAGGCTCCCATTAAACTCAGGTGTATTCACCTCCTTGCTTCTGTGGGAGGTTACTGGTCAAGCCTTTCTGGGGAGCAAGGTTTGCTTCAGGTTATTGGTGTGTTTGTATAGGGCAGGAGGAAGAGGAAAGCCCACCTGCCAGCCTGAAGAGATGGGGAGAGAGATCTGTGAGCAGCAAGCCTGGCCAGCAATGTCTTCTGGAGGGGAAGCCACTCCTACTCATCCTCTTGCTTCTCCTGTGCACGCAACTGAACCTTGTAAGTCCTTTTCACCCTCTCTGTTTTCTCTGCTGATGTGGTGTCTTTGGCTCTCCTTGCCTGAGACTGTCATTATCATTAACTGAGGCAAGGTGGGCACTTGTGGTTGCCAACCCCGTGGGGCTGGGACTGCCCTGTGCTGGACCAGCCCTTGCTTTGGAAGCCTTGGGGAAGGGCTCCATCATAGGGTGGTGGTCCCCCTGGGACTGTGCAGCACCCTGGTGTTCACTGGCCACGCCCAGGGAAGCTGTGAAATGCCCTTGGCAAAGGTGGTCTGAAACTTTCTGATCCTTTGTGAATTTGCTTAGAAAGAAGGAATCTATCAACGTGAGACAAGGGTTGTTTTAATAGCCTAAAATCTTATTGCTTCTGGAACATTTGCTCTTTCTTGGAGCAAACCAGTTTGTTTTAATTTCATTGCCTTGAGTTCATGGAAATAAATTTGAAAAGCTCCCCAAACAATATCAGTCAAGATAACAATGTTATCATTTTACCTCTGTGACAGTGCTGGTGAGAGGAAAATGCAGGAAACACGAAGCAAAGAGAAATACCTCAGATCTCAGCCCCTTGAAATACTTGAAACTAATACCCCCCTGACTTCTAACCTTGCAGAGGAAAGCAGGGTTGTCAAGTGCTGTTTCTGTTTGAGGAGGTTGTTACTCTGTCATGTTCCTTGCCTAGATGGAGGCAAACACTCAAATTAGTTCTGAGCCTACACGGGTGAGAAATAGAGTGTGGCATTGTTATTAAAATTCATGGTTTATCAGCAGTATGGTCTCTGAGAACAGCAAACTGAAGAGCTTTTCATTTAGGGCTAATAGTGGAATTCTCCAACTCTTGCTGTCGTTTAACCCTTTGCTGTATTCTTAAGGTGTGAAGAAAGTTGTGATCCTGAAGAGAAATCCTTATGTTGAAATCTTAAAGAGAAAGGTTGTGCTCCTCCTCAAATTCTCCATCAGGCCAGACATTAATTATGAATGCTCATTAATTATAACAGCTTGTCTGCCATAAAAAGCTCTTTAAATGAACTTCTGAACTGAATTCCAGTAGGAAAATTGGGACAAATATAGAAGGGACTGTCCCCTTTTAAAATGCTGGGCTTTTCTCTCTTGTGGCATCCACAGTTAAAATTTAGAAACACGGCTAATGAAGTTAAGAAACTCATTCTTTAGAAGATCAAAGTCCTAAAATGCTGTTAATTCCCTTTGAGACAAATGAATTATAGCTAAGAGAGTTTTCCCTGTAACTTTTTTTTTTTTGCATTTAAAATCTCTCTAATTGTTCCCTGAGACACTCTTCCTTTATATTTTGCTGTAAACTAATTTGCTGAAGTGCTAAGAAGCTTAAAAAAAAAATTTCTAGGCTCTACAACAAAACCTATCATATATTCTTCTTAACATATATTATTTTAAAGAGGAAATTATTCCTCCTTAAAACCCAGCACAGGTTAATTGGTTTAATAGAGAACACTGGTGGTGTTAGAGTACAAAAAAAAAAAAAATCCACCTTTGTGGAAAGAAGGGGATAAATCTTAGTAATTTTGTTTAGCATTTGCACTCCACTCTGAGCTTCTCGGTGTTCTGTGGTTCGACTCTTTGTTGAACGTTTGCAGGGTAAATTTAATCTGAATTTCTCAAGGTCAGCCTCCACAAGTTTGTTTTTGTATGTGCCCTCATCCAGTTTTAGGGAATCCTGGAGGGTAGGGAGGGCTTGGGGACCTTTGTCTCTTGAATCTCAAGAACTGTGCAGCCAGTGACAGCCAAGTGGTTTTGATAGGAAGAAATTTGTTGGTGGTTTTTATCTTGATTTAACTGGAGTTTTTAACCCTACTTGTGCCAAGTTATTCTTTGAGCTGCTGTCCTTGCTTTGCCCTGTGTAGTGTTGCAGCATCACAGACCCCTGTGGTGCCAGGAGGTGCAGATCTTTTCAGTTACTGGTGGATTTCCACAGAAGTGTTTCTCCCTTTGGTATTTTAGAACAATCTCGTAGGATGAAGACACTGCATCAATATTCTAATAGTTATTTAGGGAGTGAAGCATACCACTGGGCACCTATTTGCATGTGTAGGTGCCTAAATAGCTGAGAAAAACGACCATCTGGTCTCTGGACTCGGATCCTCAGCAGTTATGTATGTTACTGAAATGAGGAGAATTTGGTATGTAAGTTTCCTTTGATTTCTTCAACTCCTTTTGTCTCTAATGTGCAGAGGAAGAAAATACAAAGTGCTTTGAAAAGCTCTGATACCTCTATACTGCCTGTGTGTGTTTTACAGATAACACTACAGATGATTAGCAGGAAAAACCCATGTATTTTGTACAAGTATTCTGCACTCAGCTTAACAACTACCTGAAAGGGCAATGTAGAGAGGCTGGTGCTGGTCTCTTCTCACAGGTCATTAGTGATAGAATAAGAGGGGATGGATTCCAGCTGTTCCAAGGGAGGTTTAGACTGGGCATTAGGGAAACATTTTCCACTGAAGGAGTGGTCAGACACTGGCACAGGTTGCCCAGGGAGGGGGTTGAGTCACCAGCCCTGGGTGTTTTTAAGGGGCATTTAGATGTTTTGCTGGGGGACATGGTTTAGGGGTGAACTTTGTGGAGTAAATTGTTGCACTTGATGTCAAGGGTCTTTTCCAACCAGAATGATTCTATGATCTTTTAGAGCTTTTACTTTATAAAATTAATACCTACATAGCATTTCCAATCACTTCAAAGTTAATTAATTTCTGGAAGAATTTTAAGCTACCTCAAGCTGCTTCTCCTCTTTAAATACTTGTTCTTTTTCTTCCTTTTCTAATAGAATTTCAGATTTGGTCTTTTGATGTACATGAAACTCCTGGGCTGGCTATAAGAGGGGGTTTGGCCTCAGCATGTGGGAAATTCCCAGTGGGTAACTGCCAGCATTTTTCAGCATTTTTTTTTTTTGGGGGGGGGGGGGTGGGGATTTTTGCTCACTAGATTAAATAGACCCTGAGAAATATTGGAAAATAATCCCCCACTTCTAAACCTTGAGGTTTCCAGCTTCTATGGGAAAGCCTGGGACAGTTAAATTATTAATAATAATAATGTCAAAAATATTAATAACTTAATTTTATTAATACAAAAATTACTGTTAATTTCATTGGTGACATTTTAAACAAAGGACTGTGTATTGATTCTGAACCTGTTACATGACCATTTTCCTGCAGTGTTGGCACTATTTTCTGCCAAAACTAATTAGATACTCATTGACATTGGGCCAATTCCCTGACTTGCACGTTGTCAGTCAGGTAGAAATCCAAATGTTCGCCCACTCTCTAAACCGTTCGGTTTCTCCCTGACACCATCAGAAGTACAGATGACACATCTTGTGGATCTTGAGGAATAAAATCAAATATTCTCTCCTTTTCAGTCTGATGGAAGAAAAAAAAAAGCCCCATAATTCTCAACTCTGTAATAGTTTCCTATAAAATAAATTACTTTATCTGTCTTAATACTGTCACACTTCTGTTCTCCAGTGATCTACTTCTTCCATCTGTGTGCATAACTGTAATCTTTGCTACACCTACTCTATGTACTCTCAAGTGTCAAAATCTATCCTCAATCATTCCTGTCATTAGTCTCTTGTTCCTGACGGGATAGTGGGGAAAAAACATCACAGTTCTTCAGACCTCTTTGGATAAACTCTGCAAAACGAGCCCAGAAATTATGTGAGCTATCAGAAACAGGATGTGACTGAGTTCTGTTTTGGTTGGGTTTTTGTCACCTGAAATTTTCCACTTATTGCTCTTGGTGTTTTTATTCTCTGTGTCTTGTTTCCATCAGCTAAACATAACTTCAGGAGATATCCACGTTACCTCAGTCCTATGAAACTTGACTTGCTGTTTCTCATCGAGTAATTCTGTGTGACTCATGCTTCGTTCCCTGATATAATTTTTTTCCACTCATTTACAGAATATTGTTCAGACGATTGAGCTCACTTACTCAAATCACCCTCTTTTGTAGTGGGACTGTGCAATCACCTTCCTTTTTCACAAAGCCAATGCAAGAACAATGGGGTGACCCATAAATTATGACCATCCATATTTTCCTTAAAATATGGATTGCACTTGATTAAACAAAGTCACTGCAGAAAAAAAAGAAAAAGAAACCCTCTTGGAAGCTGTGTGTCATAGTTTAATGTGACAATGTGCTTCTCCTGCTGAGCTGTGACCTACTTTGCTCACAAAACACGAGACTGTGGGAGCCTCAGGAATTCTTCACCTCAGGACCTGAAACATGAATCACCAGTGAAGGATCCTGCAAAGGTTTCCTTGTGAATCTGGCAGGTGCTGCACAGCTTATTGCTTCTCCTGGAAATGCCCCCCCTCCTTCTTCTACAGCTGTTCTTTGTACAATTTATCTGCTCTAGATTCTAGCCTGCCCACAGCACCCACCCTTCAAATTCAAATTGCTGCCTCCTGAGAGATTTTGATACTTTTTTGGACTGTGGTTTGGGGATTTTTGACTGTGATTTGATTTTTTGTTTGTTTGGTTTTGTGTGGGGGTTTGGTTTTTTTTTTTTGGGGGGGGGGTTGTTTGCTTTTGGTTTTTTGTTCGGTTGGTTGGTGAGGTTTTGTTGGGTTGGGTTTTTTTTGGTTGGTTTGGTTTTGTTTTGGTGGGTTTTTTTGGTGTTATGTTTTTTTCATCAGCTCAATTAAAATGTTTTGCTCTGCTAATTCAAGACATTTCTCTCTCTCTTCTTCTCCAGCCCCTTTCCTTTTTTTCTTATTGAACAGGAATCCTTTTACACTACCAAAAATATTATATGCATCCAAACTTGGTAGGCTGCCTGCTCATGGAGAAGCAGGAGACGAGAGATTAAACATCAACAGCAGTGGGAATGACCTACAACATATGGGACAGTTGGTAACTATCCAGCCTTTATTATGTAAGACACAAAATCACAAGCTCTGCTAAAACATGTAAGTAGACAGAAGGAAAATGATGGCAAATGGCTGCTCCCAAAGATAAAGGTCCTTAACTGTAAATTTGTATTTTCTGGCTCTTCAACAAATGCCTGAAATCCACTTGTTGAATGTGACTTTGTTATGTAGCAAAGACTTGGCTTTGAAAGGTGTTTACTGATGAAAGAAGAAACGTTTGCAGCATAAATAGTGACAGCTAAGAATTTATTTTCAAATGTGTGTCTGTGGAGACTGGCTGTGAAATGAAGCCTGTGCTGGTTTAAATCTGCTCCCATTGTGGTCAGGGGAAGATTGCTGACAAGTGTCAGAAGGCAGAAGGGTAAGCTGTGAACTTCCAGAAATCCTCCCACTTTCAATGTGTGGTGTTTTATGTCCAAATGAGCCAGGCACTTATACTTCCAGTGGGAGAAAGGCATCAGAGTAGAGCAAACTTACAACAGCGAGGTGAGGTACCAAATAGATCTCTTAGAAACAAAAAAATAGACCTTCTGCCCTACCCACAGTGGATGTTGAGTTGGACACTACAACAAAAATTAATAGGATGGGACAAGTCTGCAGGAAAACCAACACATAGCTGTTCCCACTGCCAAAATTTTGGTCAGGATTTCTTTTTAAAGAATCTGACCTGTCTTGAAAATCTTCCTGCAGCCCTCAAACACAGCTTCTAATTCTTGTCGGAGTTAAGAATCACATCACTTGAGTGAAAAGACTTGAGTTTGTCCATCAGGTTGTGCTTTTGCACGACCAAAGGTACTGATCACAGCCTCTCACCCATGAGGAAAACCAGGCTCCTCAAGAGAACAGCTCAGCAGAGCTGTGAGGAACCTCCTCCCTGGTCATATGGGGAGTCTCAGTGCCTGTCTTGCTGCTAGGAGAAATGGTTGAAGCTGATGGAAAGACCATCCCCTCCCAGGATTCCTACAGGGACCCTCAAATGACTTCATGCTGTAACGTGTTGGAAAACCAGTCTGTGTGCCCAGTGGTTTAAGGATCCCAAATTAATTCACAAACTCCATGTGGGAGCTGGTCCAGTGTGTAATTTCCTCCCTGAAATTGGACCTTTGAGTTATGGTAAAGAGTCTTATTGCACATTTATCTGCTTGAAATTTGGATACCACGATGTTGTTGGGAAGTAGAACCTTATTTGCTTACAATATGTGTCTCTGTAATTAAATTAGATGTTTAGAGAAGTGGCAGGGTGAAGATCAAGGTATTTATAGATTGTGTTTAAAAATACAGCCCAAATGGTCAGTCCTGGAGCTTTCTGTTGCAGTAAGGTCTAGTGGTCAATGTTTTAAATGATTGGAAGTCACCCTTTGCAATAACTCCCAGAATCTTAGGGCTTGCCAATTCATTTTGCATTATGCTTTGCCTGCTTATGATATTGCTTTGCTTGGATTTCCAGAACTCATCCTTGCTCTCTTCATTTTATCCACTAGGAATAAAAGGCTGTAATCTGCTGGTTTTGTGTTAATAAATATTTTATTATTCACAGTTTTAACTATTCTCCTGGTGAACCTCAGCTGCTGTACTTTCTGAAATAATGCCTGGTTCAAGGATGAAAATTGCCCTCCAAGTTATGAGAAAGAAACACAACCCAGCACTGCCCTTCCTCATGAAACCCCCAAACAATTGCTGAAGCATTGCTGTGTTGTTCTTCTCGCCGTGTTGTACTTCTACTCGTTGTATTGGGACAACTTTAAGTATTAGAAAGAAGTGAGATGTAATAACCAACTCTTCCCTGAGCTTGCATGAGCCTCAGCATCTTCCCTGGCAGCAGAGCCAAATGATGATACCCTGTGTTCACCAAGGAACATGAGCTCCTCAACCAGCCTGCAACTGTGGCACTGTGATGAAGGGACGATAAGTGGATCCCTCTTGGCTCTGCTGATTTGGGCTTCTCAGGGCCACCTGTAAGAGGTGAGAGAGGGTACAAGAGGAGGAATGTGTGGAGTAGAAGAGAAACTTCTTCTTGGGACCATATTGACCCAGAGATGCCTAAGAAAATAATTAATCCTTAACATGCTTGATGGTGTTAAAAAATCTGGTGTGATACGGTAGAAAAAAGGGGAGATTATAACTCAAACCAACCTACCACTGGAGTTTGTTTGCCAAGAGTGAGTCAGACACTGACCACCTACAACAGTTTGAGTTCTTCCTTACCCTGCAGTTGAGTCCATTGACTTCACTGGGGCTATTCACTCCCTTAATTACAAACTGGTGTAAGGAAGGGTGAGAGAATAGTACCCTAATTCCTGAACTGTGTTTCAGATCTCTTTGTCCATCCCCTAAAATTTTGATGCCACCTCCTCAGAATTAAAAACTGAATTGTGTCAAAGATCTTGGTCTTAGATCAAAAAAAGCCCCTTGAATTGTTTAAAACAAACTGTAAAACTACCTCTCAAAGTGCTGCAGATTCACTTTTCGGATATGCAATTTTCATTCTATTGAATTTTTTGACATATGGTTATGTAAAGCATGTAATAGCAAACTCTATCCATTTACACCTTCCAGAAGGCAGCAACTTCAGGAGTTAATGCAGAATTATTTTTAGTATGTATTCAAGTTTATTCATGCTGAAAGGTGGTACTTATCTTTTGTAATTTTAGAGTAGTTATTTGAATAAAAACATGAGTATAGTTCCATTTTAACTGCCATGTGACATTTGGGAGCTGGTTAAAACCTCTCTCAAGATGTGAAAATCCCAGCATTGTCTCTTTGCAACAGCTCAGCCAAACACACACTACCTGTGTGTGTGTTTGGACCCATGTCTGCAAATGCATAAAATAAGAGTAGTCTCCTAGATGGCAAGAGAATATTACACCATAAACAATGGAAGTATCCATCTGCCAGAAGAAAGTGCAATTTTCAGTGTTCTGTGTAGGGAACTGAATTCAACTTTATTGAAGTTCAATTACCCCCTTGATTCCAAATTCCAAATTAAACTGTCACTGGAGAAGTTAGATAAAAATCTGTGGCAGAGTATTTTCCCTAGAGCTGGGTAAATATTTCTGTTAGCCAAGGAACTGTGCCCTTTTTTTTTTTTTTTTTTTTTTTTTAGTTAAGGGATTATCTGTGCAGAGGTTGCAAGTTTCTCATGTTTGGGGGTCACTGTTTGGATAAGCCTTATGCTGTTGATTCTACTTCCTCAGCTAAGTGTGCAAAACAAGGAGCCTGTAAAATCTGCCTGTTATTTTGGTGGAAGGAGTTTAACTCTTTGCCCAAGAGCACACGCAGGGATTTGCCTGGGACAGCCTAACACGAAGGCAGCAGAGAAAGGTCAACAAAATGTCTTCTGCAAAATTTTCCTTGCCCTGAATTTGATTTCCAAGAAGGCAAATATAAACCTCTTATTTAGAGATAACTGTGGGTCTGACACTGGAAAAAGCTATGCAGTAAAAATAATAATTGAGTCATGATGATAATGAGGCTACAGTTACGCAATACCAAATTATCCCTATTTCTTTTGCAGGCAATGCATGATTGCACATTTGGATATTCAGGATAATCTGGGTTGCTCCGACTTTGAGGCCTGCAATACCTCTGCAGTACCTCATTGCAGAAGAAATTGTAAAGATTTTTGCAGAATAATCCCTTTCAAAGGCTTTTTCTCAAGCAAATGTATCATAAAAATATTTTTACTACTGGATTCGTGGAATCATAGAATCATTCAGGTTAGAAAAAACCCTTGGGATCATTGAGTCCAACCATTAACCCTACTCTGAAAAGTTCACCTTTAAACCGTGTCCCTCAAATCCACATCCAAATGACCCTTAAACACATCCAGGGCTGGTGACTCAACCCCCTCCCTGGGCAGCCTGTCCCTGTGTCGTTGACACTAATGTTCAAAGAGGCATTTTATGATGCATTTCTTCTCCTGATTTATATCCAGTTCATTTTGAAAGCATTTTCCAGCTCATGAGCCCTAATGAACCAGCCCTGAATGTGCCTGTTTCCTCACCATTAAACTCTCCTATCTCCCAAGAAGCACTTGGCAGCTGAGATGTGTAGCTGTTGTAGGTCAGTGGGCAGCAGAGTCACAGCAGTGATGCGACCAGTTCCCAGGAGCAGGAAAGTGCGCTCCCCTTCCCCCTTGCAGCAGCTGAGAGGTTTAACAGGCAGGTTACTGTGAGCACACACTGTTTTCATAGACCATGAACTGTGCCTGGTACTGGGGCAGGCAGTACAGATGGAGGAGGTTGGACCCAGGTCTGAGCATCCTGCTCCTTCCTAAAGGCTGGACCTGCCTGTCCAGTGCTATCCCAGCTTCTCTGGGTGCCTTCAGGTCTTCCCTAGAGCTGGCCTGACACCCAGCAGATGACAGGCAGAGAGGGTGACTCCTTTGTGGAATCACAGTGTTAGGGGTAGGAAGGAACCTCTGGAGATCATCACTTGAAGCTCTTAGTCCAGCAGGGACAGCCAGGCTGATCCTGCTGCTGGCTGCAGCCTTTTGTGACTGGATGAAAGGTGTGGATCTGATTTGCACACCTAGAGTGCATATCTTTTTCTAATCCTTCTCCTAGATGGAATATTTCCACAACTTGCTAATGGAGCTAATGCCAGAAGACTGTGAAGAGGTCCCAGACCAAGTGAGTGATTGTAATTCACTGGGATGAGACTCAGCTAACACAGGGAGGATGCAAACAAAACTGAAGTAAATCTCCTTTCTCTCCATTACAGGTATTTTATCTTGAATTTAGAATTTTTCTGAGAAGAAGCTGCAAGAGGTGCTCTCTTCCTCAGTGTGCCCTCCCTCTTCCCATTGCTGCTGAGTAAGAAATAAAGTTTGGTAAAACTGTAATTTCAATGAAGGAACCATTTTGTTCATGAAGCTCCCAATGGTCATTTAGGAGCTGTCATGCTTTTCTTACCTTATTTTCAGTGTTACTGTTTGAGTTGTGGCTGATGTGCTTAAATCCTAGTAGCTTACTCTTCTTTATGTACCATAGTTCTTGCTAAAATCCTTTTCTTTAGCTTCTGGAGAAACTGAGGGCTTCCTTCTTGCAAAGCTACCCTCCTGATGAATCAGTTCAGGTAACACACTCTTCATTTGTTGGTTTGGTTGTTTTGCTTTTGTTTGGTGTTTTTACAAATTTTCCCCCTCCCTCACCATGTCTGCTGGCACAAGAGTCCATGTGAGAATTCCCTGACCAGTGTCCAGCCTGGACCCTCCAGGACTCCTCCCCTGGGGACAATTTTCCTTCTTCAGGTAAATTGTGTGGTGTTGAGCAGAGCCTCCATCTAGCCCTTTTTAGAAACATTCATCATCAGGCTCATGAGATGCCAGCCAGGGTTCTGCCAGCTTTCTTACCATCTCTAACTCTCCCCTGACCTATGGGCCATTTAGAGAGTGGCTGCTTTAGGCAGGTGGCAGCTGGGGTGTCAGTGTGCAGCCCTCCAAGCACAGCAGGGATGTGATTTATCCAGGACATGTGGATAAACAGAAAAAAAGAACCCAAACAAAAACACCTCTGTGCACAGCTGTTTCATCCCTGCTGCCAAGACAGGACAAGTAATCCCCTGGCTATGGAGAGAAATCAGAGAAGAAATAGTTGAGCTGCTTTGGAAATACCCACAGGTGCAGTAGGATCCTTGAATTTTATATTTCTCTGCCTCTCTTGATGTGAAAAACTGATGCTTTTTATGGTGCTTGTCTTCCTTGAGGTGTCAGTGCCACCCCTCCTGGCCCTTCACTGTTGGAAGACGTATTATTCTCTTCAGACATAAAACTTGTTAAACATGAGGAAAAACTTCTTCACTGTGAGGGTGGTAGAGGCTGGCCCAGGTTGCCAAGGGAGGTTGTGGAATCTCCTCTGGAGACTTTCCAGCCCCACCTGGATCTGTTCCTGTGTGGGCTGCCTGGGTGACCCTGCTCTGGTAGGGGGTTGGACTCGATCTCCAGAGGTCCTTTCCACCCCTCACCATTCTGTGATTCTATGAACATAAAGATCCATATGCTGCAGTCTCTACCACTGGTCCACTCTCACCACAGTGGTTTGTATATACTAAGAGACAGAGAAACATCCCAGTTATCTGAATAACTACCCTTCTGCTCCTTCCTCAAGGGCATCTCTTCTCTTCAGCCACTTCATCCCACGTACCCACCTGTACCCCTTGCTGAAAGCCCTGCAGCTCCTGCAGCTTGGCTCCTCTGCCAGGAACAGCAGAGAGAAGCAGCAACCAAAGCATTATTTATTTACCCCTGGGCTCTCCTCGTTTTACTAACCCATTCACTGAGTTAGTAGTTGATAAATCGAGGCCATCTCCTTTTTTCCCTTTCCACCTGCATCCTTCCTTCTCCTCAAGGGCTGTGGCACTGCTGCTGCATCCCAGAAATTGTTCTGCTCCTACTGCTGGTCTCTGCATTCAGTTCTCCTGCATTTATTGAAGTGGAGTTTTGAGAGGAATTACCTAAATCTGGAGAAATACCACCATGAATCAGACCCATTAGCTCCCTGATGTTTTATTCTTTTGTTTGACTCTTTAAATATATTTGGTGGGAAGTGACATGGTGAGGCAGATCCAAAGAGTCAATCTAACAGCTTCCCCAGCTAAAGCCCTGGTGCAGCATCTGAATCACAACACACACTGGGAAACAGGCTCCCCTCTGCTCCTTGCTGCTGACAATTTTAAGTCTGCCAGGAGTGAAGGAGCTTGGCTCTGAGCCTGTTACAAAAGTCTCAATGCAGAAATTCATGAGTCTCTCCTGGGTGGGCTCCAAGCATGTGGTAACCAGCAGAACTGCTGGCAGCAGGTGGATGGTGGCTCTGGGGCTTTGGAGAGCTACATTATTATGTGTTGCTTTGGTTTTAAGCATCAAGAAAAAAAAGAACAGCCCTGCTTCTGCTTTTGAAGGGAAAACGATAGGAAGCTCCTGACACTGCTGCCAGGATGTTTTTAAATTGACTCTTCCTCTCCCTGCCCTTTAAAACTCATGAGAAATAAATTGGCACCATTTGTTTGTGAAATAACATAAGGTGGCTACAGAGAAATGAAAGGTCTTTGCCTGGCATAGCCCATTTACAGCTTGTGAGTAAATAATTTAATTAGTGGGAAACATTTCTACTAAGTGCACAGAAAACCTATTAGCTCAGATCCCATTCCAGACACTGTGGCAGCCCTGGAGAGCCCAGCCTGAGCTGATACGGGATGAAGGGCAGTGTTGTGGGTGATGGGTCATATACTTCCTTGGGTACATTCACTCCTGCTGCCTAATCTGCTATGTCCAACATTGCTCCAGGTTTCAAAGGTCAAAGTAAAAAGTGATTTTTATCAGTCTTTATGGCAGCACCTGCAGTACTCTACAGGAATGCCCTACGTGGCTGGGCTAATGGCCAAATGGAATGTTTTGGCTTGTCCAAGGATGATTGGAGTCAGTTGGGATGTCCCTGGATGGAGGGGGCTCTGTGGTTTGGACTGGCTTTGTTGGCTCCAGCCAGTCTGCTTTCACATGGGCCACTTGCACACAACTTGCCTGGTGCTGTGGAGTCAACTGGGTCATGCTGGGATGCTTGGGTTGTGGTGGGCACCTGGTGCCTTGAGAATGCCCCAGCTCCAAGCCTAACCTGAGTTCATCCTCCCTGTCAGCAATTTCTGAGACAGGATACAGAGGGAATGTGGTAGGAAGGTTCTGAAAGCAGCAAAGTGGCTCTTCAGTAATCCATTCCAGGTGGGGAGTTTTCTTTCCTCTCAAAAGGATCCAAACACTTCGGAAGTTTAGGGAAAATAGAGCTGATCACAGTATTCACGTGGCTCTCTGGTAAACTAAGAAAAATGAGGAAAAAAACAACAGCTCTTGCTTATTTGTTTTGTTTTGTTTAAAATCTCTGTATCTGGCTTTATTTATACAATCCATCAAGAGGTGCCTCACCAACAACATTATTTAAGCTGAGCTAGGAGATGTACTATTAGTCTTGAAAATTCCTAAGATAAACAGATTTTGACATTTAATTTGTTGTAGTCAGTGGAAGAATAAATTACTGAGCAAACACTATGCAGAAAATATTTAAGCAAAGGAGAGATCAGTGGTTTTTTATATGTGCTCTTATACCAGCACCATATATTTTGCATGTCTTGTTTATTTCTGTGTTGGGCAAGATGAAGTGTGCAGTTTGTATTGTTTGCTTAGGGAATAATTTAAACACAACTAGGGATGGAGCATCTGTCGAACAACTTTTTGGTCAGTAAACAGTAGAAGATAGATTTTTATTAAGCATACCTCAAGCCTCTCCCCTTATATGCCTGCTGCTGAGAACAGTAGGCATGTGAATTGTCTTCAGCAGAAGGCACCAGGCTTGGCTGTGCAGGAAGAAATGGCTGCTCTGCTTCAGAGCTGCACGTGCATTGAAATGATCAGCTCTGTGAAGAAAAGAAATGAGGGGTAGAGCTAAAGCAGCTGGCCTCCAGGAAAAAAAAAAAGAAAAAGAATGTCAGTAAGTAAATGCCTGAGGTACCATCCTCCAAAAGAAAGCAGATGAAGGGTAGAGCTGGTGGATAACAGGCTTTCCATGAGTGTCTCCAGGCCCACCCCTTCATGGAGCTGCTCTTGATGTTGGTACAAAAAGTGCTTGAGAGTATCCTCGAGAGGTGTGGGGTGTCCCAGTGTCTGCTGCAGTCCAGGAGTGACACACACAGAGGTCCTGCAGGACAAGGTGTTCCTGACTGGGGACACTCAGGGAATACAGCTGGGTCTGGTGTCAACGGGCAGTTTGGGGCTGTTGGGGACAGTGCTCAGAGCTGCCTGGCCCTGTCTTCACCTGGTTGTAACTGTGACAGAAAACACCTTGGCCCCTGAGTCTGTAAGAAATCAAACCTTGTGGTTATGATGGAAAAACCATCTCTTCTTTGAAATCTACTAACTGTAGCGAAATTCTGTTTAACAAAGGAGGTGAGCCAGGTAGGGGTGAACAGACTATTTTTGGATACTCTTTTGTTTAAATTGTAATAGCTTCTGGTATAAAGCCACACCCATGTGAGTGCTATTCAAGTGAAGCCCATGGAGAAGTTTTGTCTGTCTTTGCCTGCTCTGTTCTCTCTTCCTTTCCCTCCCTTATCTGTCTGCAGTTCTCAATTCTGCCCTGCAGTGATGGGATCCTCGAATGAGCTGAGGCTTCTAGACACTGCTACCCTGCAAATAGTCAACGATGAGACATAGCCAAAACATATTTACACATCCAGCAGAGCTATTTTTGATGATTTTTAATGCTGCATGTGGAACTCTCCAGTTTTGGGTACCAATTAATTAATTGCTTCCTTCATTTGGTCTGCTGGGAACCACGGTACAGACAAGGGAGATGAGGCTGGGACTGAGCAGCCCTTGCTGGGAACCAAATGTGGAAGAGCAGATGCTAGAGATTTTGCTGGGAGGTTGGATTCGATTAACTCTTCTGCCTTGTGAGTGCTATAAATTTGGGAGCTGGGTGGGCCAGACTGCAAGAGAGAGGTGGCAGATGGGATGAGGGGAAGATGATTAATTGAAATATCAGCCAGCAGGCTTGTATTAGCTCCTGCTGCGTGCTTTGAAATGTGAAGAAATCAAACTGAAGATGGAAGTAGCAGGAGGTGGCGCAGATGGGAAGAGGACTGAGAGTGATGGGAGCTAAAACCTGAGGCCACAATCTTGGGATATGGAAGTACTGCAGCCCTTTGGTAGTTGGGGCTGGAGGGTGCAGGTGAGAGCAAAGCTGCCTTCTCCTTTTGTATGCTTCAGTTTGGAATACTGCAGGTGGAGTCTAAGTAGATACTAATGAGAGCTTGAGGAAGATGTGTTCTGAGAAGTGTTTGGGTTTGGTTTCTTAAACAGTGGAGGAAGCAGAAGGAGTGTTGTGAGGATCACCTCTGGGTCTGGGGCCGATCTGCCTCCCTGGAGTTGCCTATCACGTGTTGGCCTTTAGAATCATTTGGTTGTTCACCTTGCTCATAAAGCTGGGAAGTGAAGCAGCAAAGGAAATAAAAAAATAAAGGAAAAGAGATAGGAAAAAAAAAAGGATAATGGGGAACGTAATCCCCAAGTGCCTGAAGCAGGCTGAGTAAGAGGGTCAGGAGAAGAGCTGCAGCAGAAAAGCATTAAATAGACACCCAGACAGGCATGATGATAGACACAAACTTTTAGATCAAGCCAGTTCAATAAAAAGCTGATAGTAGAGGACCACAGGGATGATATGCACTAAATTACATCATTTACCACTCTGCTTGTTATCACTCATTATACTGCATTATGCTGTAGATTCTATTATGTGCTGCTTAATGCAAATCTGGCCCCTGCTGTGTCGGGCACAACACGCTAGAAGAGTTAAAAAACCCCCCATTCCTTTCCCCAGGGCGTTCATGATGGAGAGTAAGGAGTGTTTCTATGAAAAATTGCATCACCACTTTTGTGCTGGAGGCTGTGGAAGATGATGATGGGTGGACAGTGTGTTTCTCAGAGTTTTGTAACAAAAGCAAATAATATGTATATATAACAATTTTTTATATGTATATATATAATTTAAAAAATATTTATATATAAAAGTCGGCTGTGGCTAAGCAGATTACAAGGAGAACCTTGGGAGGTATAGCAGCTTCAGTATGAGGGGGAATGGTTTGTTTTAGTGGTAGAGAGATGTTGGAGATTTAATCTGATCTTAAATTTTAGTAGGCTAAAAATTTTCACGTGTCCTAACTTGGAGACAATTCCTGTGTGGTTTGGTGGTATTTGCGGCTTTTCAGCAAGCCTTGGTAACCACCTTTTCTATGACATGTTGGGTTCTCCTGATGGAGAACCCCAAAATTCAGCAGGTGATAAATGCCAGAATAGAGCAGGACTTGGGCAAAGTCTTTTGATCCAAAAAGGTCTCTTTTAAAACAGCTCTATGAATTCTGTACAACACAAGGGCAGCCTGAGATGAAGAGAGCAGCAGAAGGCAGCAAGAAGCAATGGCTGGGAGGAAGGCGATGGCCTCTGGTGGCACTTGGGGATTCCTCTAAATTTGGAACTGAGAAGGACCTGTTTAATGTAACAGGGTAAGCAGCCAGTGTCTCTAGTCTCAGCAAAGATAATGTGCAAGGAAATAGCCACAGAAATGTTAACTGAAATTAGGGTAAATACAAAGCTCCTGTTTGCAGCCCTTGGTAGGAGAAAGCTTGAATAGAGGCAGTCGGTTTTAAGCAAAACTCTTTTGTTGGGCTGGCAGGAGCATTGTTTGCTAATTGTTAATAAGGCTGTATTTGGTGATAGCAGGAAAATGAATCCTCAGTGGAGGAATGATTGCTACCAGCTGGCTCGGAGCTACAGAAGGCTGCATCTCGAGCCTGAGATCCCCTAAACTACCTCAAACAACCCTGTAAAGCACAAAATTATCCTGAGACCCAAGAGAGAGGAATCCATCAGCTGTGTTAAGTGGGGTTTGGTAAGACAAGGTAAGGCATGAAGCTCAACAAATGCCAGGGTATAAATGAAACTGCACAAAGCCTTGTGATGCTTCTTCACACACAGATGTATACTTAATTCCTATATTTCATTGAGTACATTCAGGAATGTGTAGCAGAGCAGGTCTATGCCTATGTCCTGGCCCCTCCTACAACCTCTTGGAGGAAACTCCAAGCCTTAGGCTCTGCCACTCATGTGTTAAAAGATATGTTGGAGTAAACCCCTGAATGGGTGTGAAAACAACACAAGTATTTCAGAGTAAGGGACTTAGATGGAAAATTTCTGTCAGTCTCTGGTCCAAAGCCTCCTCAGGAGATAAAGGTTGAGGCCAGACTAAAACCCAGTGCTTAGTTAAATCATGAGGAAATTGCTGTGACTCAATTTCCCCAATTTAGTGGGGTTAATTTGCTTTATTTTGAAGAATGGGGCTTACACTATAGAACTTGCCACCTTCCATTTGTTTCCATGAAGCCCCCATCAGCTGAAGAAGTTTCCTCCTTTGTTTCACTGCTTTTGACAATAGGAGAGAATTTTCCCCTCTCAACTGGCAGATTAACCATTATAGTCAGTGAAGAATACTGTTCAGCAGGGTTAAGTCATTCCACTTAAATGGCTTTGACTTTGCTATGCCAATTATTAATTTTCATGAATCCCAAAATATGTTTTATGCTGATAAAGCTTCTTAAAGCGTTTCCTCTAAAGCTGTCTTAAAGAAAGTGGCTCTTACATAAATCCCTTGGAATATCTAATGTGCCGTGGCTTTTCCTATAAATATTCACCAGTTTTCCTTATTTTCACTAAACTTCACAAGTGGGTAGGTATTGATTATTTTACCAGTTACAAAAGTCTTGGATGCTTACAGATGGTCTGAATAAGCTCACAGAGCAATCTGCTGCCTCCAGCCTGGCCAAGCAGGCAATTAGTTTCCTACATTTCCTACCTTCTGTTTCCTCTTGAGTTTTTGTACTTCTCTGCATTTATGTTGGAAATTCATTTGCTGCCTATAAAAGGCACTTTACTGACATGATTGGTCCAGAAAACTCTCCCCACCATGTCCCCCCAAGCCTAGAAAGGTTTTTCATACCAGGGAAGAACTTGAAAAAATACAAGGTTTAGGGATGGGTGGGAATGCTGGTCGAGCATCTGCAGTGGGCTGAGGGTGGCTTTGGGGTGTTTGTCCATATAGTTCTATAGAACTTAAACATTCTGACTGCTGCTATCTCTATCAGGCTCGATAAAACAACCAAACAGCTGTCAGGCTAGTGTGGTTTAGGCACCTTAGAGCAAATGTAGCCTGCTTGGCTGCTAATGAAAGTGCTGTCAGCTGAAGGACATTGTGCACGCTGCTCTGGTGACATGCCAGCAGCTCTGGGGCAGTTTTGTTTGCTGCTTTGCTTTGTCCTGTCATTTGTCACACAGAACTAATGGCCAAGGTCATATGTTCTGCTATTAAAGTTTCTAAACCCATCTTTCTGGTATAGAAAGCCATGCATGGTCTTACACCACCTTCTGTGGTTCAGGAGGTTCACAGATATCTTGGATGTGAACTCAGCTAAACCTGACACTTCAGAGTGGACTATTTCCTTACTTCTGAATATCAGAAGATTGTTTGCTGATTAGAGAAAAAAAAGTCAAGGCCTATTACCATGGGGAATATTTTAAGAAACCAGAAAAGTGTCATTCCTCTATGACAAGTGACACTAAAATAATGTTTAATAGCAGCAGAGGTGATT
>WYEA01007320.1:68265-79861 GCA_033558465.1 Alcedo atthis | reverse complement strand
GGGGGGTTTTTTTTTTTTTGGGGTTTTTTTTTTTTTTTTTTTTTTTTTTTTTTTTTTTTTTTCCTTTTTTTTTTTTTTTTTTTTTTCTTTTTTTTTTTTTTTTTTTTTTTTGTGTGTGTATTTGGACTTTTTTTTGTGTGTGTTTTTTCTTGCTTTTATTTTATTGTAATTTTTTCCTCTTTAACTCGGGATCTTAGTTCATTTTGTATTTCCCTGGGGGGAAATGGGTGGCCATCTGATTCCGATTTGGATGCTGTCCCTAAACCAGGGCACTCTCTGCATCCCACCTTCCACCTTCACCCAACAATGAAAAACTTCTACTTCATCCCTTCCTGCTCGTGCAGTGGGGATGGAAAGGCTTGGGTGTGATCCCAGATCCACGGGGTGGAAGGTGACTGAACCCAGCAAGCTGATTGCCAGTGGGTTGAGATTTAATCCATCCATGCAGGCATCCACTGGAAAACACACAGGGTTCCCCAAACAAGAAAAAGATTGAGGAGCTGTCTCTAAAGTTTAGCTCATACCAAAGATCAATTCTTCTATTTAATTTTCAGTCACATATATACTTTTGTCTAGAAATGATTTGTCATCTCAAAATCCTTTTCTTCCTTCTGGGTGGTATTAAAATGTTTGCTTATTTGTACATATATGCCTCTCTGGAATGGGAAAATCAATTGTGAGTGTAACAGCACTATCATTGCACAGGCTAGTCAAAAATCAGTACTACCATACAACATTATGGTGTTAGAAACTGTACAAATAAGTTCTTTTTTGACCTAGACTGCAGCTCTGAGCCCTGGATTTCAATGTTACACACTGTGAGTTGCCTGATTGGAGCTCAGCAGGGCTCTGCATGAAGGGAGGGGATGGCTTTGAGGGGTTTGGGACTCAGCCAGTGATGGTCTGTCACCGTGCTCCTTCAAGGGGAGAAGAAGGAACAAGTAATAACTTTGCCTCTGTGCTAAGGGTCTGTTTGTCTAAGGATGTGCCTATGTGGTTTTCAGGGCTGACAATTTCTCTGCTCAGACTCCAGGAGTGCTGAAGGGCAGCTACTTCTGAGTACCTGCATTAGCATGGTATTTATGCAATGAATATATGGTGCCACCAGCCATCTCATGCCTTTAGTGTGCCAGGTGGAATTGCTGTCATAAGAACAGGAGAAAGGCCATAGGAGGTTGGGCCAGAGCTTCAGCTTGCCCAGAGTCCCAGCTCTGCTGCTGTCCAACAGGCAATTCACAGGGAAAGTGTTTGTAAGGGAAAGAGCCAATATTAAATGACTCACATCTGACAGGGAACATCTGACAATGTTCAAGCACTTTCTGACAGGGCAGTTACATCCAGACTGTCATGTTTAATAATAACTGAATGTGTTATGAATGAGTCTAAATGTTTTTGAACATATACCATTGAGTACGTGTTCATCCTGTGTCAGTGAATTGTAGTTTTTCTGAGTGTCAACCTTTAACTGCTATTTTCTCATTCCAGAAAGCTAATCATTGATTTCTGTTTCTTCCTGAAAACTCACTCAGCCAACCTGCATGAAACCAGAAGCAAGATTTTGCCTGTCTTCCATTTTACAAACCAAATGCCTCTGGCTGCTACCCACCTTGCCTTGTGTTTGCCCTGTGACTGGCTGTATCAGTGGTGCACTCAGCCTGTGTGCCTCCATGCAGATCTCTGGAACAGGTAAACATCTTTGCCTTAGTAGTTTTTGGCATGTGACAACAACAGATGAAATCTGAGCCGTGCCTAATGTACTGGGTCTGGCTGAGCTGGAGTGAATTGTCCCCACAGCAGCCCTCCCAGTGCTTTGTGCTGAGAGCTGGAAAGGTGCTGAGAACACCCCAGTCTTGTGGCTGCTGCTGGGCAGGGCTCACACAGCACCAGGGATGGTTTTCAGCATCCTTGGTTGAGGATTGAGGGGACACGACTGGGACAGCTGACCCAAACTGACCAAAGGGATATTCCATAGCACATGATGTCAGAAGAACTGTAACAGCTAGAAAAAGCTGAGAACAAATCTTTGTTTTATTTCACTTTCATGCACGGCCTTGCTTTGCTTCTTCATTAAACTGCTTTTGTCTTAGCCCATGAGCTTCATCTTATTTTCTTCCCCTGGTCCAGCTGAGAGGAGGGGGAGAAGTGATAGAGCAGCTTGGTGGGCACCTGCCAAGGTCAAACCATCACACCTGATAATAGCATAACTATTTAGCTTTTCTCTGGGAACAGCAGAAGTTCTTCTTTCAATGCTGCCAGATTTTATGCACGAGATTGAATATTGCCATCTTCTTTCTTCTTTTTCTTAAGTGACAAAGTCTGCTGGCCCTCTGGAGGAACCCACCCATGACAACACTCTCTAGGCATAAAGGGGTCCCAGTTTTCCTTTCTGGCTGTTGCTGTTCAGATGGACTTTCTCTGCAACTCTTGTTGGGCTCCCTGGACCAGAGTGGAAGAAATCAGCTTCTACAGCAATCTGAAAGCAGCAAGGTACAGAAAAGGACCCTCTGTTGTGCCCATATTCTTAAATGGAGTCTTGACATACAGATCAAATGGCAACCTAACATTTATGAAGCACTTTCTTGCCTTTCTTTCAGTAGATTTCACTGTTCCTCACTGTGATGTAGATGAACTCTGAGGATTCTAAGTGGCTAAGGCTGCCATTTTTGGTCAATATAAAGGGTGTTTATTTGTCTTCTTGACAAATGTGCATCAGCAGCTTCATTATTAGAAAAGAAAAAAGGTGGACCTGGCATTCATGGGGTACTCGTGTTATAGAAAATTATCTTATTACTGCTGGCCTTAAAATACTTCAGCATGACAAGATCAGATCCAGTCTCATCCTTTTTTATTTAAATGTAATTTACACAAAATAATGTTCTCCTTGCTCCATTTCTTCCAATCCCATCTCTTTTCCTCCCCTGTTCATTTTTCTTTATCATTTAAAAGTTAGTTCCTTCACCAATGTCACCCCCCTCCACAGTCCCACAATTCACCTTTGCAAGCACAGCAAAAAGCCATCCATTTGCATTGCATGCCATTTGTAGCTGTTTCAATTAAAAATCAGATTTGCAAATCGAGCCACACTGTCATTCAGCAGATGGTCATTCAAGGCTTTTGAAGAGACAGACAAAAGTTGTTGGTCTTCTCTGTTCTCTGATTTATTTTACACTAGGATTGTTACCTCCTCTGGTGTGGTACCCTTCTAGCAACTGTGTGCATCATAGCATCCTTTTCTTCGTTGCATTTTTACCCTTTATAGAGTCCACTGGCTTTGGTTCAGCTGGCTCACAGTGGCTTCAGAAGCAAGTTTATAACCCTATGAGGTGGGACTGTGCCCTGTGGTTTAGCTCCTGCAGGCCTGTGCTCAAAAGCCTATCTGAACCTGGGTGGGGCCAGTAAATCAATGGTTGGGCATTGAGCACTGCATTAAAGACACCAGTCAGTAGCTGGCACCAGCTGAGAAGCTCCCTCCCTTGGTTTTTAATTGTTGCCTAACCTTTATGGCTACCCCTGCTTAGGGAACAATACCTTCTCCCAAGAGTTCCAAGAAGAGCCCTTGGGAAAAATAAGGAAGGGCTTATTCTCTATCACCCTGCACACAGACAGCTAGAGGCAGAGGCAGTGGCAGCTTTAGGTGCCCCTAAACTCCTCTGGGTTGGTGAGTGTGCCACGAGGTCACCTTTTGTCAGCCTGTTAATGCTCTGCAATGTTCTGCTCCTTGGTCTTCTGAAAAATCTAATTGTAGAAAAAAAAGACTCCACAATAAACCCAGCTTTCCAACAGAAACATCTTAGCTCCTGTTATAAAAATAACATATGCCCCAACCATGGGACAGGAAGACATTTGTATCTTGAAGTAGCAGCCAGACATGATTATTGCTGGGTGTCACTGAAGATAGTGCTGAAGCTAATAGATTAATCCATACATATATGGCTGATTATGTATTATTACTACAATTAAGGAATATTGCCAGTGGAATACAATGTTATGACAGTGTAATGTCCTCTAAACTACCCTCTTGGCAGAAATAAAAAATAAATGGAAAATCTGGAGACAAAAAGGCCATGGACTGCACAGTGGATGGATTTGGCCCAGTGTCCTCAGTAATGGAGCACAGCTGGCTCTGGAACGTGGTGCTTAGTCACTACCTTGGGCCACAACTTCACCTGCCTGTGACAATCATTTCACACCCATTCATAGCCCCAGTCACTATAACTTGTAACAGTCCAAAGGAGCAAAATCTAGAATTTTGACTCTGCTGAGGTTAACAGGGATGTTTTCTTGGGTTTGTTTGTTTTGGTTTTTTTCTTTCTTTTTTTTTTCTTTTTTATTCATTTTTTTTCTGTGCAAGATCTTCTGGTTCACTAAAGCAGGGATTAAAAGCAAAAGAAACAGCTAAATGTGGGTTTTGCTGCAGCCCTACTGAATCATCATGTAAAAATGAGTCATCTATCATCTGCTGAACTGGGCCTCATGTATTAGGTTTAAATAACTAGTGCTCCAAAAGACATTTATTATCAGAGTCACATGAAACTGTCATCACAGCCCAGCACAGCCCCTCAAGAGTCAAGGCAAGTGCAAGAAGAGCCACTCCTAGGAGACAGAGCTGAGTCTGTAGAGCTGAAGAGACCCAGGCATAGCTGGCCAAGGTTGTCTTTTTCTGGTGGGCCTGTGCCCAGATATTTGAGTGGATTACATCTCTGGAGAATGCAAGGAATGGCAAAAGGAATAAAGAAGAATTGCCTTGATGTTTTCTAATCTCCTACCAAACACCTTCTCACCTGGGTTAAACCAGTCACTGCTGGAAAAACTCCACAGTGATGCTGATTTACACCAGGCACAAATCTAGCTGTTAAAATGTGTCCTAGAAATTGCCTTCTCTTTACTACCTCAATTTACGCAGACAGGTGAGTGTATCAGGGTAGAGAGTGACTGTAGGAGAGCAGCAATGAGCCCCTGCTGGCTTCTAACAGCAACATTATGCTAATAGTTATTGAATGAGGTGAAAATAAGCTGGAGAAGCATGAGAGGAAAATTCAGGGGCAAGTGGCAGAGTGCAGTAAGCCACGTTGTTAAAATGCTGCAACAGATAGAGGATGAACATCTGCAGATCACAAACATATTTAGCCAAGCTCAAAACTGCAGAGAAGTTTGCCAGTCTCCCTCCTCTCCTGTGCTCAGGCATACAGAGAGTTCCTTTAAAGCAAAACCATTATAAAGCCTACCAAGGGTCCCAGAGCAAAAGAAAATCTACCCCTATGCCTGAAAGTATGGCAAATAAATAGCCTGATCTCACTCTTAGACTATCCTGTTGGCTTTGAATAGAAAGTTGTGCCCATCCCGCACCAAACAATGCAACAATCTCCACTGGGGAGTGTTCCTTGGGCTAACAAAGTGCAAGGCACTTGAGGTTGTCACCCTGGGCTGGACACAACTGCTGGATGCTTGTTCTGGATACAACCAGTCCAGCTTCTTGGTCTGGACATTCCCATAGAAGGATCCATGATCTCAAAAGTCATCTCCAACTGTTGTGATGTCTGCTCTGGGGAAGACTGGAAGCATATCCTCAGAAGGGGATCTAGTTTGTTGGGTTTTTTTTAACGAGTCTCCAAAGACACCACTGAACACCAGGATTTTGACAACATAGGCATTCCCAAGCTGGACCCAAGTTTGTACAGGATCAGGGTTGCCAAATCAGACACCAAACCTCGTGCATTATCATGGCTGAAGTCTGTCTAGACATCAGGGCACTTTTATTAACAACCAGCTTTTCTTCCTCCTTTCTCTCTCTGCTATTAGCTGGGAACAATCAGTCTTCCTGATAGCCCTTTAAAAACTGAAGAGATCACATATATTCAAACTATTTGAAAGATCACATGTCCTTAGGAACAAAAATGAGAGGTTATGGCAGTGCTGTGGAACTTGCAGTCAGCTGGCATGGAAGAAGGTTGTTTTAAAGGACTCTAATTGCAGCTGCCTATTAGCAATGATTAAGAAATCCTGGGAAAAAGGGACTGGAGATAGGCCAGAAAAAAATAGAGTAGGAAGAAGCTAAACAAAACCATTTTCAATTCTCACCTGTGAGAAACAGGCTGGCTCAAAGCAATTAAGTTCAAAATTTCTCATAGACAGGTAAAGTGGTTTATAAATGTTTATAAGTGTTTTTAAACAGTGTCTACTCCTATCTCCAGGATTATTGTGATCTGCTTTTAACAGGTAGGGTGCAATGAAGGTGTTTTAAATAGCCCAGGAAAGCATTTAAGTCTATACCAACATTCAAGCCAGGCTGAAGCTACACTTGACTCTGTGAGGCACATCTGTATTACTCAATGGGATGGAGACTCCAGCTTGCTGCAGAAAAGCTGCCAATATATTATGGAAAAGCTAATTAATGTTGCCTTCTAAACCAGAACCTTCAGCTCTGCCTGGGATGGCTGTATGCTGTGTAGACACAGAGCACTTTCTATGAAGATTTATTCTGTGTTATATATTAGTATTATTTGAGAAGGGTCCTTACTTTTTTTTTTTTCTAGTGATCTGGCTGGTTGGAGAAGAGTTAAATATTATGTGTCACTCTTGAAGGGTAGGTTCTTGTGGCCACATTTGAAAATCACTTTGTATGAACATCTCATCTTGAGCCCTGAAGAAGGCCCTGCATGCAGGAAGGCTTGTTTGTTTTTTTTCTGAGAAACTATCTTGCTTTCCTAAAAAAGATTACTCCTTCCCACAAACTTTGCCCCACTTTTTGCAACATGGGAATGACTTGAAGTGTAGAGAAGGAATGCAAATTAGAATAAATATCATGTACATATATATATGTAAGAGACATAGTATTTAATATATGCTCAACAGGCTTTATGAAAGGTTTTGGGGAAGCCTCACTGGGAGACCATACACTGCTTGGTGGGTTTTCTGCTGAGTGCTAATGTGAGGATGCTGGAAATGCCAAGATCTGCCTCAGAAAATGGTGCTGGGCAATAAGCAGAATTATAAGTAAATGATTGCAAACATTCCAAATCTGGCTAGGTGAAACCAGTCATTTAGTGAAGCCAGTGTTGGGCTGATAGCCATGGGAACCAGACATTTTCCTGGATCACATATTGTATGTCAATGGCAAAAACAACAAAAGGAGGCTGTCATAGCCAAACACCTGCCACAGATTAAAAATATGGAGAGGTTTTTGATTATTTCCAGGAAATTAACATTCAAAATGAGATAGTTTGACTACATGCCATTGAAAGCTCCAGTACTATTATGACCCAAATCAAAAAATCTGTGGCAATGAAAACAACATGGGGGTGGGGGAATCTGTCATGGTGGCATCTGTCACAACCTCATGGTGTTTTAATGATTGATCTGAATAGCTCTGGATAAAAGGTTTAGTGGATTGCTTTGATGTCCAGTGTTTTTTTTTATATTATGGATATTCTAAAACCAAAATATAATCTGAGACCTTAATTTTGCATTATAAATTTAAACCAAAGTCTGCTAAAGCCTGTGAGAATGTTTGCAGGGCTGTCAAACCATAAGGATTAACTTTGGGAGGTAAGGGAGAGAAAGAAGGGAGATAACATTTCTAGATTACAAAGGTCATCCCAGTACTCTCTTTCTTCCCATTTTGTGGGGATAATGAAATGCAGACAGGCCATGTTCTGCACCAAACTCCTCTGGTGAATTTCTGTGCTGTTTCATAAAGAGACTTTTCACAAAAATCCTCACAAACTTTTCCCGTTTTTGGGTGGGATGATGATATGAAATACAGAAGTGGCTATGGGGGAAGCAGTGCACCATGAGGCAGAACTGAGATAGTTACCTAAGAAATATATTAGCGTTCTCTTTTATGACCAAATTATTTACAGCTGAAGAGCTCATTTTCCTTGTATTTTTCTGTGAAGCAGATAATATTTAATCACCTGCTGAGTTATAGTCTTAAAATACAGTAGATCTTCATTATCCAGGGTTGTGAACCCAATTCTCACACATAAAGGAGTTGAACACCCATTGACTACAGCGAGCACAGTCCAGACAATACTGGAAAATTCTTTGTTTTACAAGAATTGAAAAGTGATTAAATACCTGACTATTATAATGCATTCACATGAGTTAATAACACACTGGAGTGTCCCATTGCAAATACTTGTTTTGTAAATGATCTCAACTGTAATAACACAGGGACAGCTCAGATGTGCCATGTGAGGTTAACTTTTCATACATATTTTCAGGAGGGCTTAAACCAGCCTACTTATTTTTCTTTAGAAATTATAGGTTGGATATGTTCTTTCTCAATAAACATTTCATAAAGACCTTTACACTCAGGTTTTCAGTGAATATTACTTTCGTGGAGAGCAGTGAGATATGAAAGCAGCTCACTGCTACAGAAAAAATATGATATTTTTCCTTCCCATAGAATCCATCTCTTCCAATAAACCTTCATACCAGAAGTATTGATGAGTAATATATTGTTATAGGAAAAAAAATAATATCTAAAAGACTTAGATCCCTTATTATGCATTATGGGTACAATGTTATGCAAGGAACATATAATAATATGTTATATAGTATGTCTAATATAAATATACATATTTATATTAGATTTCTATAATTATACTGTATATCATATACATGTATATTATATAACTTGGTATCTAATATAGATGCACAGTATATATATATATATATATATACACACAGAATTATGTAATATCTATTATATAAAACAGTAATGAAATAAATTGTTAATGTTATTTAAATAACTCTGCAGAATGTCTGCAGTGATTCTGTCTGAACTGGGAGAGCTTTTGAGAAAGATGACTTTAATAGCTGGTCTGACTGGAAGGGCACAGAGCAGCTGGTCTGCTGGTGATTTTATTTGTAATTTCCTGAACAGCATTCACCAGAAAATGTCAGAAGATGCATAACATTTCATCTGTGCATTTTGCCTTAGGACCCATCTATGGAAGGGATCAGTAGTGTATATGCAATTAATTTTTTTAAGGTTCAACAATTTGCAATAGCAGGGAAAAAAAATTGTGCTATCTACTGAGGCACTAGGACAGTAGAAAAATGACTGACAGAAAGATAACTCTTTTCCTGGCAGTGCAGTGCCACAGACAGTGGTTTCTAACAGGCTCAAAACTGCACACGGAAGATTTTGTCAACACAGTGTCAAAGCAGTGTCTTCTGGGACAAAACTGAATTATTTATAGGGACAAAAATCTCTTTGCATTCTCATGCTGAAGAAGGACCATGAGAGAAGGACAACCAAATGTCTGTAGGTTTGCCTGTTTTGAAGAAGATAACTTCAGTCCAGAATGACCCCAAAATGGATGAAATAACTAATTAAAAGAGGATGTATTAAAAATAATGTTATTTAAAATATATTAAAAATAATGTTATTTAAACTTCATGCTAACTTTGACCAAGCAGAACAAATAGAGGGAAGGTACATATGTGTGCACAAACTCCGTTAAAGGCATAAATCATTAGCCTGGCTTGCAGCCAAGTAGAATATTCCTCTGTGATTTGGATATGCCCTTTTTCAAGTTACTTGGATGTGTGGGCAGTCACTCTAAACGTCAGAGTAACCCTGGAGTAGCTGGTTAAGATGGGATTTCTCAGCTGCCATCACTGATGTGCAAGCTTTGGCTGAGTTAGACTTGCATGGAAACTGCTGCTACTTTCAACTATTTTTATTTTTATTTTTTTTCTTTAGCATTGTGTTCCTGCTGCTGTATGAATAATAAATACTGTTGATTCAATAATTTTGGCTGGCCACAGTATACTACTGATTGCTGATTCTCAAAGGGAAACTGCCAAACTTGCCAAGGGGTGAGAGGAGTTGGCATACATGCAAAGCTGTAATTGGATACTCATTGAAGAGGAGGGGAATTATGCAATTAGGCAATTAGGCATGGATAGCATAAATGTAAGGCTGTTCCTGAGAGCCTACATGCAGAGACCAGAAAAAAGGGTAACTAATCCTACAGCTGTGATGTAGAACATTAATTCCTGTAAGAGAGGAGGCACACTTCTGATGACTAAGTCCTTCTACTGACCCTCTCCGTGTGATCCAAACAGACGACAACAATGGAACAAATCAATACAGTTTTCTTCTGATCATGGCTGAGTTTTGTAGGCAATTAGCCCCATTAAAGCAAGAACATTTGGTCCACAGCTGTGCTGAGCTAACATCAACCTTCACCCAACGTGGATGTTAGTGGAGAAGGTCACAGGCTTGCTGTGGAATGGGAAGACACCTTCTCCACCCTGCTCCTCACGGAGAGCCCCGGGGAGGGTAGAAGCTGCAGCTCAACCTCACAGCTGCTCTAAGACAAAGGCAATGGAGAAATCATAAAGAAAGCCATTCTGCCATTCTTTTTTCTTTTAAAGAAAGCCTTTTAAAATGGCTTTCTTCTTCAAGTAAATAATAAATTAGTTACAAGGTTCTGCCTGAAAACTAGGAGTGAGGGAAAAGTGAAAGAGAAGAAAAGCAGTGTGACAAGACTTGAATTTTTTTTTATTTTATTTAAGAAATGCTGTTTCCTTTTGGGACCCCAGAAGGTGCAGACAATGGAGAAGCAGAGATATTTCTACTTCAGAGGATGCAGGAGCTGGGGACAGTGGTAATTGGTTCATCTACTGCAGAAATGTAAAGTCTCCTGACTGGAACACAGGCATACTGCCTCACACCTTGGAGGAAATTAAATATTGTTTTAATTCAAGAACTTACAGGGAAGACAGGTGGACAGAATATAATTACTTGTTTAGCCAGGGCACCAAGGATATCTGTCTACCTCTGAAAAAGTATATCATCTTCTCTTTAATAGCTGTGAGCTGACAGGCTCTTGTTTTTTTCATTTGCAACTTGGATTTCATATAAATTCTGAACTTTCTCCAGTGTGCTGCATACATTTGTAAAGGGCAATTATTGGAATGAAGATTGAAACTTCAGGGACAGTTCTTTCCATCACATAAAGAAGTAATTTCTAAACTGTGGAGGGGATCATCTTTGAATGTACCAAGACAGAGGCCCTCAAAACTTGACATGTAAATCTTGGTCTCTGTTTGTTTGAAGGGATCTGTGCTGGATTGTCATATCCATGCCTCCTGCATCAGGACAAGACTGTATTTTGTTATGCCTGTCATCCCTAGTAAATTTTAGCACAAGGGTCCAGTCTGGTTTTCATGGCTGAAGAGTTTTATTTGTTCCGATTTATTATTGAAAGAGCTCTTTTTCTGTAGCAGAAAGTATTATAATAGCAGAGTGAAAAAAAAATGGGCAAGGCAAGATCAGCTTATCACTCATGTTGGTGGTTTATGGGAGAGATCATACATATGTCTCTCACCTGTCCATGGGTGTGATGGCAATTCTTCAGGGTGGTGATTAGGAAGTGACATGTGCATAATGCCCACCTTGGTGTGGCACAATCACGTGAAGAACAGCCTAAAAATCCATATTTTCCCCAAACGTTGAAACCTAACAAGGACATATTTAGGTTGAGGGGAAACACAAGGAAAAGCTTTTTCCCAGTGAGGGTGGCAGAGCCTGGCAGGGGCTGCCCAGGGGGGTTGTGGAGTCTCCTGCTCTGGAGACATT
>WYEA01007320.1:54891-67958 GCA_033558465.1 Alcedo atthis | reverse complement strand
TGGGTGACTTGGTCTAGGTGCCCCTGCTCTGGCAAGGGGGTTGGACTAGATGATCTTCTAGCTCCCTTCCAACCCCTCACATTCTGTGATATCCTTAGCTAGCTTTTCCCTACTTCTGAAACCTCAGCTTCCTATTACTGGAAGCAGTGCACACTGATGAAAAGCACTGTCTAGCCATGAGAACTGAATTTAACTGAAAAACTACTCAGCCAGCCATGTACCTAGAGGCACCCCCACAAGTGCTTTGGACAATGAAAAGAGTGATGACTGTGATATCCATGAAAAAAAAAAATAGAGAAGTGGAATCAGGCAAGGAGGGCCTGGCAAGTCAGACTGTTCTGAAATGGGTGAAACAGGATCCCACAAATCTCTGATTAGTGATGTATCTGGTTGACAAAGACTTGGTCACATCTGTGGATGAGAAAAACAGGGCTGTCTGGAATCCAGTGTGTGTTTTACTATCCTGAGGTCAACATTCAAATTGTTTGTGGAAGAGGAAATGCTTAAGACTGACAGATGCTTTATGTCAGGGTAGATGGAAAGTTGGAAGTGGATTTGAAAGCCACCTCCTACTGTTATTTTATGTAAACTTGCAACTTTTAAGGAAGATAATATATAATTTTTCAGCAGGTGACAGCCCAAGGGTAAAGGTGTGTACAAGCAGAATAGCTGTAAGGACTCTCTGTGGGTGAAATGTGATCTTTTAGCAGAGAGGAGGAGCTGTTAGCTCAGTATATAGTGAAATGCTTCCATTTTTCAATATCTTGCTTTAAGTAGAGAATTTCTTTTCTATTTCAATGATTAAAAGGAAGAAAAAAAAATAAAAATCACAGTGGCCTGGAGGATAAATGCCCTGTTCTTCCATAAGGGTTACTGTAGAGAGACTGTCTCCTGCAGGCCACACAATAAACCTCTGCATTAGCTGCATGTGGTGCTGAATGACAAAAAAAAAAAAGCATTTTTTAAAAAAAGTGTAAATTTTCTTGTGAGAAAGCCCTATCTAAAATTTTAAATGTGGGTAAAAAACTTCCATACCTATGCTGATCCTCAGAGGGGTCCCCATTCCATGTGGCATTTAAGTACATCTGTAACTGTTTAGCTAGATAAGGACTGCAGCTTTCGTGTTCTTTGCAAATATCATATTCTATGCATAAGCTTACGTTTTGTGATTCATTTCCCCTGTAAAATAAATTACAACCCTTCAGATGGGATTTAGCCTGGATTTCAGAGATAAATGTGTGTATGTTTTTATAGATTTGGTTTGTATATGTCTCTGTGTATATATATTTCTTTTATTATTTGTTGTCCACTGAAAATTCTGGTAAAACCCAGGAGTTTGGTTTTGTCCAGGAATCTTTTAATCACAAGTGACACTACATGTGCTCTGATACATGATGGGAGAAATCTCTAGCATCTCTGTGGCCTCCCTGTTGTTTACTGAAGAACATTATGTATTTTCTTCTAAAGCTTCACAACTGTTTTTCATGACTGATCTTTGTTTTGGGTTTGTGGTTTGTTTGTTTTTGTTTTGTTTTTGTTTTGTTTTCCAAGAGTTATCTTTCTCTGACTAGAGAATTATCCTTTGGTTTCAGGGAAAAAAAAATAAATTAATGTGTATAAAGTCTTGTAGTGGAATTCATGAAAAGCCCATCTCAAGTTATTTTTATCCCTTCATCTGGATCCATGGCATGAACTAAATTTGCTTCCCTTCCTTGACCAATGAGGTCAGCAACTTTCAGTCTTAAAGAAACACCAGTAAAATTGCACTTGCTTTAAATTTACCATTGACAAGATGCAGTGATGTGGAGGCAAATGTATGTACCCTGTAGATTATGCTGCATTGCATAATCTGCTCCATTTAGCTATTTTGGGCCAGTCAGGATGCCCCTGAGGAACAGCAGTCTGTTGGAAAGCCTCAATTCCTCCTTTGCTGCCCTGAATTCTGTGACTGAGCTCCTGGATGTGGCAAAGGAGAGCACTGTTCACTGTGCTACAGAACCTGTTTTCCCTTCCTTGGTGGGACATTTAGGGTACAGGCTTTAGAGCAAAGGGTAAAATGGTCCTGCTTGTTTATCCAGTGCAAATTGCCAGGTGCCAAGGGTCCTGCTTTCACCAAATTCACAGATGGGATTTGGTCCAGAACCTCCCCTCCCATTCACAGGCATACAGACAGAGGAGAGCAGTCTGTGGCTCTTCTCCTGCCAACACCCCTGATCCCAGCAGGCATGAAAAGAAAGGTAAGTGGTGGTGCTCACTGAGGGACAGCCTCTAAAAACCAGGATGGGTCTGCAGCGCAAGGCAGTAGGTTGAAGATGTGCTATAATTTTTTTTTCCCTCTAAAAACCAGTATGGGTCTGCAGAGCAAGGCAGTTGGTTGAAGATGTGCTGTAATTTTTTTTTCAAAACCCCTCTCAAAACTAAGTATTTAGCATAATCTAGTTGTAACCATCACAACCAACAGGCAATGTTATGGAAGATAATTCATCCCATCATTCTCTGACAGGTGCCTAAAAGAGATGTTTGAGTAAGAAATCAGCAAGCCCTCCTAGCCAGTGGCTGTGGTCAGAGTATGACTCTGGGCTGCCAAGGGGAAGTCAATGCACTGTGTGTACAGCTTGGGATCCCTTCAAAGCACCTTTCTGGTAGATATTGATGTTTTATACTGTCTATTAAAATACATTTATGTTTTTCAGAGGGAGCTGAGGGACATAAGGTGGCAAAGGTAGGTACTGATTGATAGCAGGAGGGATGTTGGGACATTAAGGGTTAATTCTGGTGATGGATATATATTTGGGAGGCACAGAAAGTGGCAGAGCAACATGCTTAGAGCAGGTATGACTGGCACACTCAGACATCAGAGAAGAAAGTTAGACAACCTTTCAAAGCTCCCCCTCAAAGACTGTGTTTGAAGAGTGGGAACCAAAGCAGGGACAGCTTTGCCACAGAAGCAAATCCTAGGATAATCTTAACAGCATGTTAAGTGAACCTCAGGGAATCAGAGTTGTTGCTCTAGAAGTTAGAGGAGAAGGTGGCTGTGATAATCAAGGTGGAGGCTGAAAAGGTTTGGACAAAAACGTTGGCACTGTGGGAAAGAGGGACAGGTTAGGTACAAAGATGAATAGATAGAACAAAAAAGATCCAGACTCCAGGTGGATATTCAGATCAAAGGAGAGTTAAAGATGAAACAGAGCATAAAAGCTTGAATCAATCTCCTTAACATCTGCTAATGTATGAAACCTAAGGTGTGACATATATAATGAACACTTTGAGAGAAGGGGTAGAATTGGAAACAAAGAAGTGAAGGACATCCCCATACCTGGGAGAGGGATGTTGCTGTAGCTGGGAGGAGCTTTCTTAAGTGAGAAGCCAGCCCTGGTTCTATTATTCTAAACAAAGCCTTTTGATCCAGCAAACCCTCTCCAAGTTCAATGGGAGCAGGTTGAGGCCATGTGTTGAGGGATAAAAACTGAACATGTAACTTGTTAGTCACAGTCACCTGTAGCAAAAGCAAAATATAGGCCTAGTCTCATCTGGTAGTGTTTCACCTCTAGCTGCTGCAATTATCATTGTATAATAAAACACTAAACTGTGGAGAACCCAGGTGTCAGACCTTTAATATCAAGTGAAATAGTTGTGCCATATCAATGCTATAACAAAGAAAGAACTAGATCTGCTTAAAACAAAATCTAAATCATTAATTCTAAACAACACCTTCATAGGATTAACCAGGTTTTGCCCATTCATTAATAATAGCCAGAAGTTTTGTACCACTGCTTTTTCATTTTGACAGGCCTACAGACATCAATCTGAAGCAATGTGTGACAGTTCCCTTGGTATGATCAGTCTTGCATAGGAAAGAAACAGTGCTCCAAAGACATAGGAGAAATTCTTACCTAAAAAAAAAATTGTCCTGTGCTCCAAATTTAGTCAGGACACCAGAAAGGAGGAGTGAATCAAATATACAATGCATGAAGTACCAGTGCAATTTCCAAGTGTAAAACTATGAGTAATGTCCTATCTGTCATCAATTGTTTCACTCAGTGTTTAAAAACTGTCCCAGATGGTATCAGAGCAACAACATTTCTCCTGATGACCTTGGATTTGGTTTGCTAAGCTCTTCCATCTCATTCAGGGACTGTGGAATGGCAGTCATATCTGGCCATAGCTTTATGAAAAAGCAGACATCAGTGTCAATATTCCCATCTTGTTTCACGTGCTCATAATGGGATCCATAAATAGATGCTAATACGTTTTAACTGTAAAATACATTGTGATAGCAGCTTGCATCTGGATTTGGAGAGTGGTCAACTTCTACCATTTTGTTATCTAGCGCTGAAGAGATCTTATCTTGCATTTTGATAGGAGAGCAAGGTCCTCTGCTGAGGGAAAGGGGCAACTGACACAAGTAAGCTTTAAGAGCTAGTATCATGGTACATGACTTGTGTGTGCCTGTGTGGCATGAGTAGTGGGGCTAGGTGGGAAGTGGGAAGATTTCCACATGGAGAAAAGACAGAAATGCAACACATTATGAGAACATTAGAGGAGAAGAGCAAGAGAATTTGATGTTTATGCCTCCAGACAGGGGCCATAGATAATTTTGATGAGTAGTTGTAACCACACAGCGAAACTAAACTGTGATTTGATGGTGTGGTAAAATGTTTTGTTGGTAGAGGAGAGCTGGTGCCTGCAATCAATCACTCGACAGAGACAAGCCTGGAAACTGATCAGGACTGTTTGCAGATAGGCAGAGATTTAACCAAAGACAAGGAAGAATCCTTGACTCATTCGGTGTGATGAAATGCAGGTTCATGTATTATCTGCTGCAAAGAATATCTGGGACTGTGAAAGATCATCAGTAGTGAGGCACACAAAATGTCAGCTGCAACTTTCAGGGAGCTGAGCAAGATCCATTGCCTGGTGATAATTAACTATCCATCAATAAATGATAAGTGCTTCAGGAAATCAACATGAGGAAGAAGTTGTTCAAAGGAGAAAAGCAAGTCATTAGAAAGAGCAAACGTACTGGAACATTTACAGGAAATAGAGAGCACTTCAAAAAGCACAGACCTGATACACATGAAGGTGGTGTAAGGTTGGTAGGAAGATGTCTGAGTTGCAAGCATCTGGCTGGAGGCTGCAAAATGAAAAAAAAATGATGAAAAGAAAACTTCCCAAATGGGCCAGGTTCATTGCTCTGCACTGCTGGGACTTGACATGAAATCTGTCCCTGTTGCACCAGGGTGACTGGCAGCAGAAATGTAAAGATATTTAAAAAGGAAAATTGCCAGCAGAAAGAAAAACAACACTGAGCTTTTCTACAGGTAGAGAAATCAGATCCAGTAGTCCTAACCTCAATTTTGTAGAGCTTCTCCAGGCAGGCAGAAGCATTTGCTAGCATATGCACCTCCTAGCCTAGCTGCTGGTCTTCCAACAGCACTAAGATTCTATCAGTCATGGGGAAACTCTGTTTCAGTGAGTTTTCCTTGGTTCTGCTATAAGGTCCTGCATAATGCATAAGGCTTACTCCAAAACCTTTTTTTTTCCTTCTCATTGTGAGCCTCTCAAAAGCTACCTGCTTACAATAACTTGAAATAGACTTCAGAATCTTTCTTTTTTTTTCTATATGGTTCCTTCCATGTCTATGAATATCTTTCAGGACTAAACCATTACAATGCATTACATTAGACCACTAGGTAGGGAGACAGAATGAACCTTGCTATTTCATCTAATATGGGGAGGACAGCACCCTTGCCTGCAATGATTGCACTCTCAGTACTGCTGAGCTCACATTTCAGGAACCAAGTTTTAGTCTCTCAGTTCAGCAGTGGTGAAGGTGCTTGCAGGTGGAGACAGACTTTTAAGGTGTGACCACAAAGATATGTGAGGAAGAAGGAGAGAATGCCTGGAGTGTCAGGTCTGGATAACCCTTCTTCTGTTTGAAAAAGGAGAGCTCAGATGCAGGATTGCTAAGTTTTGCAGTTATTTCCTGATCCCTTTGACAGTGCAGTTGTTAGAGGTAGGAAGCAGCAAGCAGGAAGGCATTAGAAGTACAGGAATCACAGTTCTGATGTTTGTTAAAAATGGATTTCTATCCCTGGTGAGGATAAAGGATGGCTGAGAAGAGACACAGGGCCTGTCTGGCAGAAAAACTGAAATGAAGCTCCTGGCCCAGGTAGCAAAGCACCTGCTCTTGGCTGTCCATCTAACTGCTTTCAGCCTTTCCCTTATGCCATGTTGATCATATAAGGGACATGTAGAAATCCAAATCATTGATGGAATCCAAAAGCTTAAAAGGAAATAAACCAAATCTTAAGAGACCTAGGCTTTATTAATCACACTGCCTTCAGAGTGACCCAATTCTTATTTCATTTTCCAGATAGTTAGATTTTTTTTTAAAGAAAATCCCTATTTTTTTAAGGTTTTGGGGTGAGTCTGGATTATCCAGGAGTAGCAAAAGTGGAAACAGCTCTCTATGGTATTGTTATAAAGACCAAGCAGGGAAAATCTCAGCAGAGGCTGTGAACATGTGAACTCCTTAATACTATCTATGTAATGGCAGTTTATTAACACTGCAACCTATCAGCACACACATATTTCTGATAATATCACACTGGCCACACAGATTTTTGTTCTGGAAATCACTGCACTTCCTGGCATTGTCATAATTCTCAACTCAAGCATCAGTGGCATAAGGAAGGCTAGTACTTTAGACATGCAAAAGTTTCCTGTGAGTGATAGCTACCCTAGGGCTTGACAGGATGAAATCTTTTGCCCCCTCCATCCTTAGAAGCTCATCTGGTGGTTGAAAACCTGGACTTGCATTTCCAAGGTCTTCTGAGGAGTCTGTTTGTTATCAGGTTTTAACCACACTAGGTGAGGACACTGCAGTTAATTTCTATTCCCTGTACAAAGAGACAGTTTAGTTCATCTCACTCATGTCGATGAGAGATCAGCCTGAATCAAGTTTGTTTTAGCTGTTAAATCACATTTTTCAATTGTTTAAATAGTTCAGACAGAATTTGCACAGTAACATTTTAGCTTTTTATAGCTGTCAAGAAGTAATACAAATAATTACCACCTTCCCTGGTGGATTTTATCTGATTAAAGTGACATGTCTGCTTATGCAAGATATTTGAATAGAGACATTCAATAAAGTCAGTAACATTTAATTTCCCTTCTCCTCCTCTTTTTTTATTTTTTTAAAGCTACATTTCATAGTTATTTTAAATTCTTGTTTTGAGGTTTGGGTTATTCTGTTATTTCTGAATACAACTTTCCACTGTTTCATCTGTTACCTGGCTTCACATGCAGATACATTTCTTGTAAGAGGCTTGATGTCTGTGTTAGGCTTCAGGGTTGGGCTCGTTGACACATAAATGGTAAAAATGAGATGCTTAAATTCCAGTCATAGTTTTGACTTTTAATTCATTCAGACAATGAGCTTTCAAGTTCTGTGGTACAGCATTTGCACCACACTCCTGCAAGACACAGCAATTCAAAGACCTCTCTTAATGAGTCTCTCGAGACTGTGTTCTTTATAAGGTCAAACCAGGTTGCCATGGTAGTATTTTTTACTACAAAATAGCTTTCAGGTTATGAACACCAAGAAAATGAGCTTTTTAGAGTCCCAAGCAATATGCAACAGCAATGAGACTAATACTTCCTTAGTCCTAGTTGGTGTTTATACCTGTGTTTTAGAAAGCACTGGCTAATATATGTTGTCTTGGCCAAAAAGGCAGATGGCTGGCTTGATGCTTGCCCCAGGGATCATTTGTGTCTCAAATTCCCTTTCAGAGGGAAGCTTTGGCAAGATGAGAAAAATGAGACAGCCTGCCTGTAGGGCTGAAGGAGCCAGGGCCACCTCTCTCCATGCAAGGGTGAGATGTCCACTGGAAATGCTGGGGATTCCTCTCTTATGGCAGCAGGTTGGAGCTCAGTGCTACTTCACATGTCCCTGCTGCCTTAAGCTGATGTAAAATACTGCCTAGCTCTCATCTCTTCTACCCTGCTATTCAAATCCTCGCCAGATCCCCAGCTTCTTTTGTGCTTTATTTCCTCTTTTTTTAATGGTTTTGGTTTAGGTGTGACATTTCCCTTGGTTTTGTGAGAGGACTGAAGGCATTTTGTCCCATTTTAAAGCTGTCAGTGGTCTGCACTTAGATTTCTGTGCAGATTATGTGAGACAGGTGAGGTTGAATAGTTTATAGTGCCTTTCCTCCCTAGTGCTGCCCTGTGCTGTGAATTCTGTAAGCCAGCACATTGATATTTTGCCCATAAAAACAATTCTGTGAAATGCAGCTTCTTATATTACTTTAGCATTACTAATGTTCATTGATTTCTACTAAAGATCCTTCACAAATACTAAAACACTGTATGGAAACTCACAAACACCCACAGAGAAAATGAGAAATGGTATTTCTTGCCATCGACACCATATTTCTTTGAATCCAATGTTCAGTTACACTGAGGGCACTTCAAGCTGTTTCAGGGTATTAAAAAAAAGCATCCCTCAAAGGGGGTTTTGATATAATTTAATCCTACTTTGAGAACACTTTTCCCTGCCAGCCTAATAGGGAGTGGTCCTGGTTTCAACGAGAACCTTCCCTTATACTTGCAGAGACTCAGGACACTGAGGGCAGGGCAAACACAGATTTATTTACCACTGAGTTTAACTCTCTGCATCAAAATACCCCTCACTGGCCTACCCTAATAATTCTGCACTACAAAGAGAGAATCCAGGAAGGCTTCAGTGCAGCACTATAACAAGCAGCTGCAGAAACGTTTATCATTCCTGATGGCAAAGATTAAAAAACTCACCATTTATTTCAAAGAGATAAGTATGACACCTCAACAATTCTGTCTTTTCCTAGCTGCAGTCATTTCCATTTCAAGCCCCAACAGTATTAAGGAAGAGATTTATCTGAGTTCATCACACAGCCTGAATCATTTGGAGCCAAGGTATTTATAATGATGTAAAAGTGACAGTGTCAACAGTGACTTAAATCATTTAGTCACTATGATAAACACCACGTTGCCCTAAAATTTAAGGGATGCACAGAGAATATAAGTCACTCAGAATAATAATAATAATAAAAAAAAAGTAAAAGTCATTGGCAAATGGTTTGGATTTGCAAAACCCATCGTGACCCAAAATAAAAGATTGCATGAGAGGATCTAATGATGAAGTCATAATATCCATCACAGAAACAATCATGATATCTCATGAGCCCATGAGATAAAGACAGATGTCCTGGGTGAACGCAGTACCTACCTTTATAGCTGAAGAATTCAGTACTGTATTTATCAGCAAAGAGCTAGAGTAGAACTGTGTAAAGTACAGTCAATATGCTTGATGCTCACCAGCCAACAGCTGCTCTGATCATGACTTGCTAAATGAAGGTTAGATGCAGATCAACCCTTGATCAATCCATTTGATGTAGCTTGGATAAATTAGAAAGCAAGATATGGAGATGTAGAAAAAAACCCCCCAAACTTCTGCAGTTTATATCGTTAGGAAAGATGCAAGAGAATAAGGGAAGGCAGAAATCACTCAAGGTGGCTGAAAGGGAATAAGATAATTGATCAGAGAAATTACAATGAGGGGAAAAAAAGTATTAAAAGAAATATTGTGATCTCGGGAACTTTAGAGACAGATCTAAGTTCAGGAGCCTTCTCTATAGGCTTAAAAAGACACTGGCAAAACAAAGCAGCTAGATCTTCAAGACCTGAGCAGGCCTTCTGCAAGACATCATGACAAGAGCAGGGAGGAACATAGAGGAGGAAGTGTCCTCAGCAGTTTGAGAGACTTAATGACAAGCCATCCTATGCTCAGTCTGCCCAGTATTTCTTCCTGTTCCCTTGGACCTGATTCCCCAAATGTCCTGCTTTCATTACTAGCTAAGATGGTCGTTGCCAACATCATCCAAATAAATCATGGTGCTCCTCAGGGCACATCTCAGTGAATCAAAATACACTGTACCACAATCATCCTGGGTAAAAAATCCCCACCAATATCATTTTGGGTTTTAATTTGTAATTTTTGAAGTGTTGATGTTAATACATTTCTGTTCATTTTTCAAACAGGATCAGAAAAATTATTCATGCACTGAACAAGCTGTAGAAAAGTTTCTTACCATGATGTGTCTCAGAAAATTTCTTGTCCTCTTACAAGATCCTTCCAAGTTCTTCAAGGCCAAAGTGTCTTAAATATTTCCTCCTTTTCAGCAAATTAGGAATTAAACTCAGCTCACCTTAAAAGTTAATTTTCCATCAATTTAGTGTGCAGCTGCCTAAAGTGTGATAGAAAATGCCCTTCAGCAATTTTTATACTGCAGCCAGCCAGTTGTGGTTCTGAAAAAAAAGAAAAAAATAAACCCACCAAGAAATGACAGGCCACAAGAATGATTTAAAAAGTACCTAGAAATGTAGCATGGAACTGGATAAGACTCAAAAATAGGAGGTATTTCCACCCAACTTTTTAGATTTAAAAGGAGCAATTAAATGCAATTGAAAACTGTGGGTTGAATTCTGAAGATGCTCTCAGCTTTCAGGGTGCAGTGGCTATGGCTTTAACAGAGAAGAGCACTGGAATGGGCTGCCCAGGGAGGTGCTGGAGTCCCCATCCCTGGAAATGTTTAAAAATCATGTGGATGTGGTGCTGGGGGACATGGTTTAGGGACCCTGGCAGTGCAGGGTGAACAGTTGGACTCCATGGTCTTAAAGGTCTCTTTCAACCAGAAGATTCTATGAAAAAATTTGGCTTGAAAAACTGTTTGAGCTATTATCTGCTGATAGACCAATTCCCTTAAACAGAACTGTCTGCTATAGTGAACAAAATAATATCATGTAGGGATTGTTTTAAACAAAAAAAAGCATAGCCAAATTGTTTTGATCATTAAGGAATTATTTTAGTAAATATTTACTTGCTACCTTGAGCAATAGTTGGCAGAAGATGATGTAAGAAGTTTGGTTTTGGTTATTTTTTTTGTTTTTAAACAGTGGACTGTTCTGTTTCAGTATCTCTCAGATTAAATGTTATGATTTCCATTTTTCAAAATACTGGTTCAACTAACTAACAGGTTTGGAAGGCACAAAATGAATATTCAGCAGTCAGCAAAAGCTCTGGTGGAGACAGAAGTGGATAACAAAAATTGAGCTGCCCTGTTTCTGTCTGTCACTGGTACCCAAGAAGAGCAACCAAGAAGCAAGAAAGAAGAAAAACTGTGAGGTGAAGCAAGCTGCAACATCTCTGGCCTGTTCCTGTCTGCACTGTGGCTGAGAAATAACTTTTTTGGTGCCTCTGTTTCTACTTTTGTTACAGCTGTGAGCAGAGCCCTGATGGCCTTGAGATCCTGTGGGTAAGCATATTCCTTTTGGCTCTTGCATTCAAGCAGAAGAGGCAAAGAAATCCTTTTTCCTTCCGAGGAATGCCATGAAAACACAACAGTAAAGAGTAAAAATACTAAATAATTTTTAGTTTGTTGCTGTCTGAGTTGCTGTGGGTGTGTTTGAAGCACCTTGCATCTGCAGATCCTTCTTTTTTTATTATTTTTTTTATTTCTATCAGCACACTTGTTGAATCTTCAGCACCTGGATATTTGACTTTTTGCTTTGGTTGATGGCTTTTGGTTGATGGCTGCCTGGGGCTGCTCACCACCCACGAAGGGTGCTTCCAGCCACAACCCTGTGCTGGCTAGTGAGACAAAGCCTGCCTGTTTTTGCACCTCTTCCTGGCTGATCTAACTGCACTGATTTGGGTTACCTTCTGTGGACCAGCTAATGAAAGCATATTCAAGTGTTTTGAACTCCATGATTATCCTTCCTTTTCACAGAATCACAGAAATTAGGGGCTGGAAGGGACCTAGAAGATCATCTAGTCCAACCCCCCTGCCTGAGCAGGATCATCTTTTCCTCCCTTGTAATTTCTGAAGGTATCTGGAGAACTGCAGCTAATGTTAGACTCTGAGAGAAATGTTCAGGCCACCATGGGTTGCAGTGGGAACTGGCTGCTTCTGGGCCCTCAAATAGACTTCTCTGTGCTCTGCATCTCCCTTTAGGTCCTACCCCTGTTTAAAAAACTCTGACTCACGCAGCTTTATTTGTCAGGGCAGATGGAGAAGGACAGAAGATAGATTAGTTTTAGAGCTGCCTTATCCTGAGGTGATAGCTCTTTGAAATGTCAGCACTCTTGATGAGGGGCCTGCTTCACCCACGTAATTAAACGTTGACCGAAATGTCACTGCTGCCGCCCCACGGCCTGATGGACGGCTCTGCTTGGAGGACGTCCTTAAACTGCACAGCCAAATTGTTGGGATGCTGTGGTCTCCAGCACCTGGTCACAAGTGATGAACTGCTCCAGAAGGCAGGGAGGGTTACTCAATGTTACAGAAAATGATTATCTTGGTGTCAAATTGTCCCAACTGTCTCTAATATGGAGTGGATTCGCATGACCTTTTCCCACAACTCCAAGTTTTTGACACATTCTATCGCCTTAAACCTTGTTTTCTTAGCCCTGATGGAGCAATGCACATGAATTCCCTTCAGGAAGTGTCTGACAAACAAGACTGTCTCTTTGTTTTAATTTGGATTTTATTTATTTACTGAAGCTACAGAAATCTGTTCACTGCCACTCAGCAGTCTCTTCCTCCTCAAGGACTTCTTCTTCAATCTGAGTTATACCTTGTCTTGCTGTTCTTCTGGGGGAAGGCTAACATAGGCTTGTCCAAGGAGATTTCTAATGTGAATAACTCCCCACTGAGTATCAGAAAGTAGACAAAGCTCAATATTCAATTTAGGAAAAGTAGGTCATGTATCTCTCCTCCAGTTATGCTGTATACCTATCTTAAAAGATTAATAAAAAAGAAGGAGGAAAGAAGAGGGGGAAAAAAAAAAAAAGAAGAGGGGGAAAAAAGAAGAGGGGGAAAAAAGAAGAGGGGAAAAAAAAAAAAAAGAAGAGGGGGAAAAAAAAAAAAAAGAAGAGGGGGAAAAAAAAAAAAAAGAAGAGGGGGAAAAAAAGAAGAGGGGGAAAAAAAGAAGAGGGGGAAAAAAAGAAGAGGGGGAAAAAAAGA
>WYEA01007320.1:21091-33710 GCA_033558465.1 Alcedo atthis | reverse complement strand
CCCCTGCTGTGGCAGGGGGGTTGGACTAGATGATCTTCTAGGTCCCTTCCAGCCCCTAATTTCTGTGATTCTGTGATCTGCCTTTCAACCCTCTGCCTGCACCCAGTTCTCTCCAAGTCACAAGTGAAATTAGCCTGAAAATCTAAAGCCAGTGGGCAGCAGCAGGTAGATTACCTAAGCAAACAAACCTAAGCTACAAAAATACCAATTTTCTCTGCACAGGGAAATTTCACAATCAAGATGTGCAAAGTGTTTTCAGGAATAACAACGTTTTTTAGAGTAACAGTTTGCATAATGTAGGGGTAAAACATAATGCTGTAATAAGAATCAAGAAAAACCACCCATCTGAGTAATAGTTTTGCTGCTAACCTGAAGAATCTCACATTAGTTTTTATTTGAGTTGACCTAAAACAGTAATAATGATTGCTCTCTTCAACAACAACAGCAGCCACCAACTTGGAAATATACTTTTGGGTTTAAAAAAAAAAACCATTTTGTTTGGCTTACAGCATTGTTTCTTTTGGAGTTATAATCTGTTTTAGTCTTGTTGATAATTTCTCTTTTTGTTTTGAACAATAATGATAGATGCAATGCAGAATAAGAGCACTTTTTTTTTTTTTAATTTGTTTTTTCAATTAAAAAAACCCTTTTCAACTGTTTTATTGTCCCTCAGTGTTTCTGGCCAAAACTGTTCTCTAACAGATTTGAATGAGTTTTGGCCTCTAGAAAATGGAATTTCCTGATAAATTTTGGCTGAGACCCCAGGAAACTTTTCTTCCAAATCCGATCAGAATATTCAGCTAATGCTAGCTCATGGTAAAACACCAGTGAGACAGCAAAGACTTAAGGGTGATGGCACAGAAACATTTTAGGATTTTGTAAGATATATCTTTAAATCAAAGAGTAGCTGCATGTCTGTGGTGTTTTTTTTCCATTCACTCATTTGCTTTCTGTTTTTGAGATGAATATTACCTTTGTTTGTTTTGAGGGGGTGGGGGAGTATTTCTGACTCAGGAATCAGGTTTTTGGAGCATTAGCTGTAAATTAAAACAGATGCTTTGCTGAAGATAACCCAATCAAATCAATATGGAGCCAAAAGAGCCCCTCAGATGATGAAAGCTGGCTTTTAAAGCACTGTAAAGCTGTTTTGCTGTTCACTACACCAATTTCCTTTTCCTGCTTAGCCCTGAGGCAGGACAAGTTGAGGCCACTGACCCTCTGGCAGAGCCCAACACAAGAAAAGTTCCCCATGAGACTAGTGATGTGACACATGTGCATCTTTTCTTCTTAAAGTGCATTTCTGACCTCATATTTGCAGGTAAATTCTGCAAGATACCATTCCTGAAATTCCAGGAACAAGATAACAACTTAAATTCTATCTACAGTTTAAAAAAACCCTCAGCTGACAACTTTTAAGACAATTTGGTAACTACAAGGTTCATGACATTACTGAAATGGGCAGAGTGAAAATAGTTCCCTCTGTTTCAGCTTGCCTATTTATTTCTATCTCTTCCTGGGTTAACCTAATTATTTTTGCTATCCCCCTTCCTCTAACTAGCTAAGAATCTAATTGTTTTCCCTTGGCATTTACAGGCTAGATAGCTCAGTACTAGACTTTGTAGGTCGTTTAGCTGTGACTTTTTAAGGACTTTTTAAATATGTTTTTGAGTAAGCAAATAAAACGACCCAAATCCACAAACTCTGCTGCTGCTGAATCAAACATCTTATTTGTGCATGTTGTGTAAAAACCTGTTTTTTAGAGTAATTCAATTCTTTAGCACTTGAGAGTTTACTCTTGCAAGTAGAGATCCTTCATGCTGCTAGAATTCATTGCAATTTTAATTCATTACTATGGTTGCAGTGGGATGTTCTAGAATCTCTTTCAAAATGCTATGGTTTAAAAATTTACATGTCAATTTAAACTTTTTCTTTTTTTTTTTTTAAGTGTATAGAGCCACTGAGGCTTTTCTAGATTTTCCTTTTGTGGCAAAAGTGTTCAAGTTTTACATTTAAGATTTTAATTTTCAGAGCAATCTTTTCAGAAAGGAAGAAAAACTAATATTTCCTGCTGCTCACTTTACATTTTATTTCTTTTCCCTTCATGCTTCAGTTAGTAAAAATTACATCTAAGTCTAAACAATATGCAAGTTTCTTTATAACTGAAGAAGTCAGCTAACTCACAGCCTCAGCAAACTTTCAGTGTGGTCTATTCTGAAAGTGTAGTCCAAATATTATATACATTGCAACCCATACTGACAGCTGTCTCCTCATATTAGCTCTCCAGATTGGCACCAAGTTGCATATCAAGATATTTATAACCTAAGCCACCAGAAAAAAAAGAACATATTCTAGAATATAATCATCAAATGGTATGCCCAGCCCTGTTGTCTACACAGAGCACGTGTATCATTGCACATTCTCTTTCCTAGCTAAACTTTTAGAAGACCTTTGTATAAGAAAAGACAGGGATTAAACAGAAAATAAAATAAGGATTGGTGGTAGGAAGAAGGGTTGTCAAATGTCAATGCAACTTTTGAGAGAGCTTTCTGGACACGTGCACATGGGACAGTCCCCCTGGCCTTTAACTCCATCATTTCTCTGTATAATAGAAAATAAAAGGAAAACAACCTACAAAAACTTTACCTGGAATCTTGTCTGTTCTTGCTGGGTCTTAGGTTTTTGCTTTTTAAGTAAGATTAATGTGTTTTGCTATTTCAAACATGCTTTTTTTTCTTTGTTCCTAAGAGTAACAGAATTGTAAGGCAACTTTAGAAAGCTCTGAAAGCCAAGGAGCAGATGATATGTTTTGCCTTCAGCTAAAGAATCTTTTTCCACGGCTGAAACAGAAAAGAGGAGCTGTTCTGTAGACCTCAACAAATAAAGATGTAGACTATTCTGAAGGATGTATGATGCATATGGAAGGAGTGCCACAAAAGAGATAATATTCAAGGTGGGAGTGGGTATGTCTTCACAGAGTTGTCAGATGACACAACAATATTTTTTTTAGTATTATTCAAATTTTTTTCACAAGTTATTCTAATTACCACTTGATACAAGTGGGAATAATCTATGATTTATTCCTCAGTAAGTTATCATTCAGTTCTCAGAAATGTTCCTAGTTGAAGTGGGTCATTGAGAAGAATCAGAAAGACAGAGTTCATCTAGATTTTTTCTCCATTTATGAACCGTTTTATGGAGGCAGTGACAAAATAGTGGATAAAGATGGATATCACATGGCATCCAGAAAACAGGACATGGGAGAACGAAGAGGGTTAGACTTACACAGTCCTTGGGCAATGTTTGAGGTTGCAGGGAAATAGGATCCATCAGTGAGATCTCTGCTTCTGATCCATACACATCTTCTTCCTTGTTTGAACATCGAGTGTGCACAGCCTATCATCCTTCAGATGAGAAAAACAAATTCTGGCTTGACCCCTGGTCCAAAGAGTTATGTAGCCCTTGCATTAGTGTGACTCATGAAAATAAACTCCTTTGGCTCCCCATCTGCCATACATTAGCCTGTAGCAACTTGTCCTTGAATCAAACTAAGCCCAGGTTTCCATCTGGCTGGTGACCAATTAGTCAGCTTGCATGCTGCCCTTTTGCCTTCTGATTGCTTTACATGAAGCCTCCAAAATCTGTATTGTTCTGGGTAGGAAACATCTGAAACCACTTTCCAAAGAGCTCTTGGCACCTCCTCAGTATTATACCATTGTGCAATTTCAAAATACATCATCTCACTCATTGTTCAGTCCAACCATTTGATCCGTGCTCCTGCTTTCTTGCTGCAGTTGCTCCTCCGGAAACAAAAACATCTCCCATTCCTTTCAAGATTGAATTAAATCTGCTGTCCCAATGAGCACTTCTGATAGATCCAAATATAGAGCAATCAACAATGTCTTGAGAGTGCCTGGCACCACTGCTAAGAGACAGGCAGGAAGAACCTTAACAGTAAAATTAATTTTTCTTACTTTTGGACATAAAACAGCAGGCCAGAGTAGATCAGTAAAACTGAACTTGTAACCCAGTCCTGGAGGTCATAGGGATGGCTTACAGATGGCTTGAATATTCAAGCTAAAATGAGCTTTATAAACTGATTTCTTGTTAATGTGTAGTAAATCACACACCATTTTTGGGAAATGCTACCATTTCTTCAAAGTGTGCTTAGCTTTCTCAGCCTAACCCATGATAAAACAAATGATGGGATGAACAGTTTCAATCAATGACTGCATTTGAAGACATCAAAATTATTAAAGGCTGACATTAAAAAGAACAATGTTTTCTGCATACAGTTTTTGGTGTAGTATTCACTTAAAAGTAGTAAATTGAAACGCATTATATAATACATAATATTCATATAATCCAATAATATGTTGTTAGTACTATCTGTTAAATGCAACTATAATATGTTTTTCTGTTATTTATTCTGTTATTTTTTTCTTTGAAAAGTGATTTAAGAACACATCATCCTAAACTGGCTCTCTTTCAGAAAAAACCCCAAACATAAATCCTTTAAAATACCAACTATCAAGCAAGTGTTATAAATTCTCATCTCTTAAACTAGAACTGGAAAAAAAACCCTTATAGTTGGTTAGATATACCACTAAATATTGACTATAGAAGTATGTCCAGGGGAAATTTCAGGACTGGCAACTCACTGCAGTGCAAGATCCCATGCATTGGCAGAGAACAGCCCACTCTCTTCAAGCAACTCTGTGGGGTGATGCCTCTGGAGACATTCCCAACACTGGCTGATCAGGAAGGGTTTATCTTTTGGCTTGGGTTCAGCTCTTTTGCATCAGCACAGCCTGCACTGGCAGCCTAAATTGCCAGTGAGTGCCAGCAAAACCCTGTGCCTGAGGCTCACCTTCAGGAAGTACAAACAGTCTATGGCTTGGCCTAAACAGCTCTTTAAATTCCCATTGGTGTCCTGGCACCTTGAATCATCTCAAGATGTTTCTCTCCTGTGTGCTTAAGAAGAAGAGCAGTGGTCTAGCACCTGTGCTGCTATTTTGTGTCACAGAATTGCTTCAGAATGACAGGTTCTAGAATATCTACATCTTTGGTTAGATACAACTGTGATGGTGCTGTCTGTCCAACTTCACCAATGAAGAATACCTACTGAGAGTGTGACTGAAGCTGCAGATACCTGGAATTCTATGTTCAAAGCCTAATGAAAACCTGGCAATCCTTGCCAGTGCCCTTGTTGGGCACTCAGGCAGGTGCTTACTCCTGCTCTCCTTCTGGAATCTCTTTAACTACTCTCTGTCTGAGTGGGCTTCAGAACTGAAGTTCATGCCAGGCACTAAAGAGCTCTCTGGACCTCCATCAGTGCTAAAAGGGTTGAGAGAGCAGCAGTGTCATGAACCACGTCACACGTGTGCAGGTGAGGAGTGGAGAGGGATAGGAACCATGCCAGAAGAATGTGGCAGTGGGGGCAACCAGAGATGGAAAGAGGAAATGTAGTGAGATCCTACGCCGAGGGAAAAGAGAAATTAAACTCTTGATGGGAAGTAAGAAGAGCCTGAGAAAAGCAGAAACAGTTGAGGGCTTAATGAGGGAACAGAATGGGATCACAGGACCCAGCAGAAAGGCCGAGTGTTACCAAAGCTAATGGCAAACTGCATGAAACTCACAGGGGGGGGTTCCCCTCTGCTGAGCAACTATAATCATCTCAGGCTCCTCTAGTTAGCTCAGACTACTGCTGCTTTTCCCAAAGGTCTCTGCCCAGTTTTCTTAGAAGGCTTGCTGCAATTTTGTGCCTCCCCACATCTGCTGTTTCTGCCCCCCCAGGGAATCCTGTCGAGCGTTTTGAGTCTCCATCTGATCCTGTTCAGCAAAAACAGTGGCTATGGCTGTGCACACAATACAGGGAAACATGCAAATCAGATCATTAAAGAAGCTGCAGAAAATGTCTGATCAGAAGCTGCACAAAGCTCAGTGGCTGCATGATGGCAAAGGAGAAGGCTGCATTTTTCCCCAGAGCTGTGAAGACCTCACTTTTCCCATGGAGCTTTGGAAGGGATGGCTGTTGCCTTGTGTAAAGGACCACCTCTTGCACAGCACTAAATCCAACCCTTTTTTGCTTTGCTGGAAGCTGACACACAACAAAACCAGTTTTCTGTAAGATATGTCTTCAGGGGTTGCAAGTGACCAAGGGTCACTGCATTACCACATTTTAATTAGACTTTTTTTTTCAGGAGGAAGTGCTGTGTTGTCAGGCATCGAGGTTTCAAAGTCTCAGCATCAAAGCAAAAAGAACTTGCATTACCAGAATGACAAATAAATATCACTGAAGCATTCCCTAACAATAATGGAAGGTCTGATAGCTGAGAAAGATTGAGTCAAATTCACTTAGCTCAGAAGGCCTCAAGAAATTGGTGTAATTTGTTAGCTCATAGCTACATGAATGGAAAACTAAATGTAATGCTTGATAGCAAGAGCTCCTGCCACACAGAAAACAATGGAAATGAAAAAAAAGAATTGCTGAAGCTAGGAGATATGAGTAAAGATGGGAGTTTTAGTTATATCAAAGAGTATAGTCTGAAGGAAGAAAAAATAAATAAGGATGTAGAAAACGTCCTGATATACCAAACAGTTTCTATTGAATTCCAAAAGAAATGGAAGTTGGCATAGTCCATTATCTAGAAATAAACCAAATTCTTAGTTCAAATGCAGCCATTTCCCACAAGGTCAAAAAGACTCAAATCTACCGAGAACAAAATATGAACAAAAAATAAGCTAGCTAAAATTGCATTCTGATTTTATTCATCATTCATTTGATCACAGATGGCATATAGTTCAGCAAGGATCTGATTACAGGAGAAATGGGTGGTTACTGGTGTAGCAGCAGAAGATGCACAGCACAAAGAGAGTGCACTTCTACCACATTCCTACTGAAAGCTGAGAATTTATCAGTGTGCAAAGGCTACCTGGAGCAACCCTAGTGTTAGTAACTTCCAAGAAAAACTTCAAAAGCTGTAGGTGCTGTCAGAATGATGTCAGAGCTGAATGACTGACTTCAATATGACCTGAGAAAGGATGGGACTGATGGCACACTTCATCTGTAGAAATCATCTCGTGTCTACCTCTTGTCCTTAATTATCCTACCAACCTTTTGGCTTGAATGGAGATTCAGTTAAAAAATCTTGACTCAAATGCCTCCTGGAACACACTTGACAAGGCAGTATTAATTTCAGCTTCATTCATGTAGCAATAAGCCCCTTAACAGGCAGCATTTTGCACTCCAAGAGGAGCTGTGTTTCAGCACAGCATGGAGTCATGCTTGGAGAAGCAGGTCAGGTTTTACAAGGCATTTAGCACTGAGATATCTGAGGATGAAAGATGTTCTAGGATTTTGTTGGTTGAGAGGTACAGGCTCAAAGTGTTCAGTCCAAATAGCCATCATCCTACCTGACCACTGTGTGCTCTGCTGCTTCTTTCAACATAAGTTCTGCCCACTGACCCCTGTGAGAGTGAGGGAAAACAAAAACTGGGTAAGGCCAAATCAATACATTGAATTTCTCTCTGTAACAGGATTTATTATTTATCCAAGAGAAATGAAGAGAGGCAGAAATGAAGAGCTACTGCTTTTAACTCATCAGTAGACTTGACCTCACCTGTATTTTCAAACTAGCTGTTTTTAGAGGCATGCCATCCTGTGTGGACACATCTTTGCTGTGCCTGGAGGAGGAATGAGGCCAGCAGGACAGCAGGCTGCTGAAAGAATGCCCTCCTGGGCCCTCCACTATTATTTGTTTTTAAAAAAACAACCAAGCATCCAACCAACAAAAAAGAGAAATTGTGGTTAAACAGTCTCTGTGGAGGCATAATTAAGGAATCACATCAGCTCTTTGCACCCTTCCACTCTATCTTTCTATATGACACTGAAGTGACAAGTTATTCCTGAGGCCCAGAGTGGAAATAGGACATATTATTATCAGGTTGAACTTCTAGTTAAAAGGAAGAGTAAAAAAGCCACAACAGAAAGATGTGGTCAGATCTTTTGGGTTCCTTCCAGCAGATCAGTCTCCTTAAATAAAGATGATAGTTGTGCTCACAGAGAATGCAGGACAGATGGGGATAGCAGTGTTCTGGCTGCTGCCCACTGCTCTGCTCCTGTGAGTGGGCTGGAAAGGGGAGAGATTAAGAGAGTTATCTTTGATTTTATGCTCACTCATCAATGGAGGAACCCCAGCTGGGAATCTATAGGCAGCACAAAACAAAGCAGACCAGGGAACCTGGTCCTTATGTGAATATTTAAAACTAGGCATGCTGTTGCCATATGAAACTGAGGTGGAGAAGTGGAGGAAAGCATTTCAAGGCATGCTGTGAACACTAAACAAAAGTTTAGCCTGGATGAGGGATGTAATCTAATGTTCTAGATTCTTGTGCAACCCTTGTAATAAAAAATTGAAATTCTCACCACTCAGATTTGCAAGTTCTGTGCTGCTTTTTTACAATGATGATAATAATGAACTTTAAATGAATGGTCTGAAGAACAAACCAAAACACTTCAAAAAAAAAAAAACAAACAAAAAAAGAAGCCTGAGTTCTACTTTTGCTGTAAAGAAGCATTTCTAGTAAATGACATCTCACTACTGATTAAAGTTCCACCATCTGGAGTTGACTGAAGTGGCATCTGGCATTCCAACAATTTTAGGAAATATGCTGGAACTATAATAATAAAAACGAACATCCTGGTTTGAAACAGGCACTCTCTCCAGCTGATCTGGGTGAGAGATAAGCTCCAGTTCAAGCCTAAGGCTTGGCACACAAAGCCAAGCTGCTGGGTGCAGTGCTGTGGCTCATGTTGCACTGGAGCTCCAATGGCTGAACAGAATCCTTCCTTCTGGCTTTAAAACTTTAAAAGCCTCAAGTAACTCAAGTGTTTTAAGTACATAATCACTAGAGGAACCCTCTGTTGCCCAAGGCACCTCCAGAGCATGATTGTGCCCCATCAAGGCATTAATTCTATTGGAGAGAGCCTGCTTACTGTTCTCTATTGAATACAGTGACTCTACTCCTACATTATTCACAATTAAGCAGAACACATTTAGGTCTGAAATATGCAAACTGTTCCAAAGGCTTCAACTCCATTAAGCACGATGCAATCTATTGTCTTAGGACCTTTTCTGTATCTCTGCTATTTATGATCAATAGGATGGACTGCTAACTAAGGCTAGGATCAAAAAAATTCCAGATGTTAAACCTTCAAAAAGATGTAGGTACCTGCTCTTCCCAGGAGCATACAACCCTGCCTGACAGGATTTTAGGGCATTTGAAGGTCTTCCACACATTTCCAAGACCAACTCAGAAGCTGCCTCTGGTCAATGCAGGAAAAAAGGCTCCACAAAGCAGATTTTTAACCACTTGTTGAGGTTAGGGATGCTCGGGATATGACTGATTGTAGTAATTAAAACAAAAGCAAAACAACATGGCAATCACATTTTATAAGACAGTGATAAAAGGGGAGAAATATGAATTGTTCTGCCTCTTCTTTCTTTTAAACAATAGATTACTGGCTAAAGCTACCACAGGAAAAAACCATGGGACTGCTCAGGGTGGCTGATTCCATGTTCTGGAATGGGATACAGCCAAGACAGACTTAACAGAATTAAGTGCAAATATTCTATTTATATTCAGAGGAGCTTTTTTTTTTTTTTAAAAAAAAATAATAATTTGGATTTATGTCATTACAAGAGGAGATGCCTATTTCTGACAGGGCAATACTTGACAAATAATCATGCATCAAAGATGTATCTTACCAAGTTATCCTCTTCCCACAGTCATGTTCATCAGTTCTCCCCAAAGAAGGGCCCTATAAATACCTGCTTTTTTTTCAACAATTTTGTTTCAGAATTCATTATTTCTGTGTTCCCTAAGCTCCCTTTGTTAATACAATTTTACAGTGGCACAGCACTGATCCATGAATTAAACTGATAGTGATCAAAGCAGTGCCAATTTTAATGTCCAAAATGTAGCTTTTTGACTGATGGTGCCAGTCGTGAATATACAATTACTTATTTAGAAGCAAACTCTCAGTACTTCATACATAAGTGCATTTTCTCCACAATAATGTGAATAAGTGTATTCTCTAGCCCAATGAATTTACAAACACTTTGAGAAAATCTCACCTTCAACTGGACTGAACTTCAGTGGTGGCTAATGCATTCAAACATCACCTAATGTGCTGGTTTGAGGCAGAACAGAACGAATTCTGTTCAGGGATTTTCATTTTCAGCTGTTTTACTCTTCATTTCGGTCCCTTCTAATGAACTCCACTTTCTGAAGTTAACAGCATCTTTTTGTAGACAGTGTCTGTTACCAGCAGAGATAACACTTGATGTTTAGAGTTACTACCCAGGATTGGTGTGTACAGAAAAATTCTTGCTTATACTTGCTCCTGTGCAGACCAAGGTCACTGCTGGATCTTGTGTACCACAATGGGAATGCAGAGAGTGAAAGACAGCATCCCACAGGGAGGAGGGGCCAGGACAGGTAACCCCAAACTGACCAATGAGATATTCCATCCCATCTAAGTCCTAGTCAGTATCAAGCTGAAGAATCACCAGGGTCTATCCATTCTGCCCAATCAGCCTGTTTCTGAATCCATTTCCAGAATTCAGCTCCTGGATGTGGTTCCTGTCTGCTGCTGAGTCCAGTCCTGGGACTTCCCTTGTGCCTGCTCTACAGCATCAGTGGTGATGGTGATGTAATTACCATTAAAAGTGTTTGGTTTAATACTGGTTTTGTATATATTTGTCTATTATCACGAAAGCTGGTTTAGTGTGGGTTTTTTTTGTTGTGTTTTTTTGTTGTTGTTTTGTTTTGATGGCTTGTTTTCCTAGTCCATCAGTCTCTCTCCTTTATTCCTTTTCTCTTCCCCTTTGGGAAGGGAGAGGGTTTAATAAAAAGCTTCTACCACTCATCTAATATCTGGCCCAAGCCTAACCCTTGGATACATACTGGAACTTCATAACAGCCATGAGGCATTGTATATGAATAATAGCAAAGTTCTGCTTCTGTCTTTTAAATGCAATGTACAGCAGTAGGTTAAAAACCTTAAATTAAAACAGGAAAACAAAACATGATGTGAGCCTTCAGTCTCTATTTCTTTCTATTTTCTGGTTATAAAAATATCACAGTGTCTTTGTATTTGCTTGGATGTTACATTGAATGTGCATTAATTCTTTTTCCTGTCATTTTTCTTCCTTTCTTTCTGTCAGTCAATGTCACTCCATCTCTCTCTAAGCTTTAACCTTTCCTACTTCTCTTTACTTTGCCTAATATATGCACTCCACTCATTTCTTTGTGAAGCAGTGTACATTTATGCAACTCTGTTTATCCTGAAGGATGCAAAAGTGCTCTGCAAACTTCTACTGATTACCATGCCACAAGCACACAACAAACCCAGTCACCCTGATTTTACCACCTTGGGTTAAAACTCACACTGCTATTTAACCAGATACAAACTTCAGGGTCTCTTTCTCAAGCTGAGCTCAGTGGTTTGTGTGCAGGATTCTCCCTGTGCTCTGGATCTCTATAGCTGAGGTGATGCTGATGTAATTACCCAAAGCAGATGCAATTGCCCAGACAGGAATTCTGCCAGGACACGAGGATCAACACATTTGTGAAACGTGCCATGAAGAAATTAATGGAAAGTAGTTGGAAGCTCATTTTTTAAGAGGCAAAAGAATCAGAATTGCTGAAAATCATGACACTTCCAGCACTAACCATACCCTGGTCTCACTTGTGATGGGATCTCTCCCTCACAGCTGGGAGTGTAGAGAAATACACCATGCTACAGCCTTCTGGCTTCCTTCTGCAAGTGATTTCCTCATGCAAGAAGGAAACAGTCTCAACTCTTCATATTTTTTTAATAAAATGTTTTCCTCTACCTCCTATTCCATTGCAAACTTCCAAAAATCAAAAGCACGTTCAAACTTCTCCAGTTTCGTTTTTCTGTGTTTTGTGTTTCTTTTCTTCTGATCTTTTTGCTTTCATCTGCTGACTTTATTACACTAATTTAGCTGCCACAGATGTTTTTTTTTTCCCCCCCTTTTCTTTTAATGGATACAGCAGTGAAATGACTGCTTCTGGCCTTCTGCCCATAGCCACTACTTTTCAGTGTCTCCTTTTCCCCTTACCATCTCTTTAAGTGACATTATGCAATGGTTCTCACAAACACTATGGCATGCTGACAGCTCTTTGTCAGCAGGCTGAGTTCCCTCTCAGCACTGAAGAATTCTCTCACTGAAGTTCCCACTCATCCCAGGCCATCTCATCAACTCATGCAAATTGTCACATCTCCATCGATTCTCCTGAAATTAGCAGAGCTTCAACAGTTTAATTCAGCTGGATAAATGATGAATTCTCAAAGTATACCCTGAGACTAACATTGGTTTTTTTTGATAGCTTCAGCAAGCACAACAAAACCTTATGCTCATCCTAAGTTTTCTCCTCACCACCCTTTTGAAATTCTCCATGGGGATTTTACACACTGGACTCTGGTCAGCACCAGCCAGAACCACCTCCTTTTCTTCTTTTTCTTTTCTTTTCTTTTCTTTTCTTTTCTTTTCTTTTCTTTTCTTTTCTTTTCTTTTCTTTTCTTTTCTTT
>WYEA01007320.1:8564-20991 GCA_033558465.1 Alcedo atthis | reverse complement strand
TTTTCTTTTCTTTTCTTTTCTTTTCTTTTCTTTTCTTTTCTTTTCTTTTCTTTTCTTTTCTTTTTTCTTTTCTTTTCGTCAGGCTTAGGGAATTCATGGCAGCTAAGCTGCCTTGCTGCAGCACATCAGTGTGACTCAGCAGCATGTTCCTGCTGCATTTCATACATCTCTCCTGCATGGTAAAGTTTGTGGAGAGATGTTTGTGATAAGCACTGCCAGTGTCCTTCAGTCACAGGCAGGACTCCCATGCAAACAGCTGCTTTACCTCAGTTTCCCTCATCTTTGCAGCACAGCAGAGGACCCCCTTAACGGGGGAAAAAAGTGCAAGAGGAGAGATGTTGGGAGAGCTCTGTGACACTGCTCCTGCTCAACACCCCAAGGTTTTGACAGAGAAAGCATCAACATTTCTAAATGCCTTCCTCATTCCTCTAAAAACAGAAATATGGTCAAAGATAGTCGAAAATAAAAGGAAAAAGAAGAGATAAGTTTGGCAAATATTTTCTTCATAAACTGTTGTATCTTCTTCTCAGTGTGGCAGCTATTTCCTAGGAGATCAGATAGCACTCTGGGCACCCTGTAGAACTTAAACAGCAGGCCAAAATCACAGCCATATGACATCTCTCTTAGCTGTTCATTCAAAGGATTTCTTTTTCATGTAGGTTTCTTCCAGCTGTAAATGCATCTGCATGTTCAAATATAAAGTGTCCTGACCATTACAATTCCGAGGGAATAAAATGTGAGCTGATGGTTTTAGTTTAATCTTTAATCTCAGGAGGAGTTGGGCCAATGATTGCAGAATCACATGTTGCCTGTAGGTACAGCCCTTCTAAACAGCATAATCTAGATGCTATATATAACACCTCTTCCTTGTGAATTTCCAGGTGTTTCTCAGATTTTTACAGGTAGGAATAATCAACATCCAGATGTGTTTTGCCTGAGGTGATGTCAGTGATTACAGAGATATTTCCAGACTCCCATTTTAATTGCTACCAAAAAAACCCCAAACAAACCCAAATAAACAACCCATAGCCAAAAATCATAAGGAAAGCCCTACTGTTTTCCCTTCCACTAGTTCATTCTCCCCAAAATGCAATGTTTTGATCTTGTTCTTATTCTACACATGGCCCTCAAGCCCTTCCAAAGCAGCATGCTTCTTGGCCTGTACAAGGAGTTACTGTTGATTTTAACAAGCATATTACTGCATATTTGGCTGATCACAAGCTACAGTAGATTTAGTTTTATATTGCTTTCATTAACTGCTTTCAGATGAGGGCTATAACTCAGTTCCAGTTCTTGGTTTGTAAGGCCAGCATCAGAGTTCATTTACAAGCCTTTGTGGTGCTGTCCACCTGTGGTCTGCTCTACTGCCCAAGCTGCTACTGGCTTCAGTGCTTTCAACAGTGTTTGCAGACACCTCCAAGAAATATTTGCAATCAATAATGTGAAAAAGGAAATCGTAAGGTTTGTTTGTGAAAATGTTGTAAAAAATATACTGATTTCTAGGAAACTTCAGCTGAGTCAAAAAGATGTTGAAGAAAAAGACCAGTCCCATAAATGTCTGTCAAAACCCTTCTATTTAAAAAAAAATGGTGGTTCCATTTCTGTCTAGTTCATTTGAGGTGGAAAGACACGAGGAAAAAAGGATATGAATCATTCTTTGTAGATGAAAATAACAGGAATAAGAAAGGAAAAAGTGCTCAAAGAAGAAATAAAGAAAAAAAAAAAAAAGAAATGACAATGCTCCTTAATTTTGGAAAATTAACCTAAAAGCCATGGCTGGACAGAATGACTGATAGGTCTCATTGTGAAGCATCACTCAAGACATTGATCTAGGAAGAATCCCATACAGCAAATCCAACTGCAGGCAACTCCTTGGAAATCACTGCCCTACTGGGTTATCCTTTTCTTATTGATAGCACGTTGCTGGGTAATCCACTGGGATTTCTACTGGGATGAAGCACAGCACTTCTTACTCAGTGTACTCCATGTGAAGCAAACAGTTCTTTCTTCATTATTGCAACTACAAGGCAGAGTATTGTCCTGTTTCAGTGAGAACAGAACTAATTCCATTCAGTGATGGTACTTTTCAGCTCAGTTCCTCTCACAGCAGTGTCTGAAGTGAGCAGCTGTTTTCCCAGGCAGTGATAACACCCCATGGTCAGAGGCACTACCAAGGGTTGGTAAAGCTGAGGGTCAAGCTCTCTCCTTCAATGGCCAGCATCTGCAGAAGACTTGGTCCTTTTTACCTTTGATCCCAATAGATGTGTTCCTGAATCCATGTCCAGAATCCAGAATCCCTTTCTCTTCCCCTTTGAGAAGGGAGATGGGTTAACAGAGAGCATCTGTTACATTGGATGGCTATGACCCTAAACCTTGACATCCTTGCTGATATTCTGTGTCTGAAGAGAAGCAGTAACCCAGAAGCAGTGGGGTGCTGATTGGTCCTGTCTGCTGAAAAGCCTGATCTGGAATAAGAACAGCCTATTATGAACCAAACAGGCTGTGTTGAAGTTCAGCTATATTGCTTGATCTGTTCTTTCATAAAGAAACACATTGAAGATAATTGTCTCTTTTGCCTAAGGAACTTAAGCAAGTTATTAGTGGACTGTTATTTAAATTTTATTGTCTGTCTGTGTTTTTCACTAATGAGGTTTCCAACATCACCTTAATTCACCTTTTTGCTTTTTTTTGCCAAGTATCCTTCTCTTGCTTCAGCTTCTTCATTAAAGCCAACTATTTTTTTGTTTGTTCTACAGCTCACTCAATACAGACTATGGCATTAATTATTTTTCTCCCAGCCAGATAATGAATGTAACCTACCTAACATTTATACTTGCCCCCTTCCTCATCAAAGATGATAAATGTTCCTTGGTACTAAGTATTGGTGAAAGCTGAAAAGACTTCCATTAGATCTTTAATCTATGGCAATGATTTATGTGTTAAAGCAGAAATCTCACAATAAGCCAAGGATTTTCTAGCCAGGGGCCTTTAATATTCTAGGATGAACACTGATGGTAAACTATACAGTTCCCAGGAGCTCAGGAGGAAAACCAGTGTGCTACAAGGATAATTAAATTATTTTCAAGCTTCTCAAGTGTTTTGGAATCCCTACACATGTCACTAAATATCTCCCACACATTTGTGTTTTTTTTGCTTTCTTCAAATGAGTGAAAGTTGCAGCACTTCGAGCTATCCTATGATCCAATCTAGAGTGGTCACACATGCCCTGGTTAAAAAGCACCACAGAGGGTGGCTGGAAAGGGTCCTGTTGATACCTATTTAGCTTGGCCCAATTTCATAAAACCTTATAAAGATCTGTTTGGAGAATTCACACGTGATGAATGTCTCAGCTGTGCACCACTGGCTGCCTGTTGATAGTAGATGATGAACATTTTCCATTTATTTCAGGTGCCAACAAATCCTGCTTTTAGGGAACAGTATATTTGCTATTCAGCTCCAAGCATTTGTATCATGGAGCACTGTGAATCCATTGATACAGTGTGAACTCATTAATTTCTTTGATGCAAATGTTTCCTTCTTCTGTCCTTACAGATAACATAAACATATTTTGCCTTTTGTCTGTGAGTGCTTCTGTTTCTAATCTATGTGCTATATTCAAAGACTTATTGCTACAATCCTACAGTTAATACAAACTACATTTCCATTAGTTCCATTTCCATCTGGTGCTTCACTTCATTCTTAAACAAATCAATGGTTTCTAAACCCATTTCTCTTCAACCATTTGTAATAGATTGCATGGGCTTCACCAGGTCCTGCTTATTTGAGTTTTAGAAGGGAAATTGCAACAAGGCAACATGAAATAGTGAAGGACATACTATAAGGAACAGTTTTAGATGAATACAAAGAATTAGGAATAGGTAAGCTCATGAGTTTTTCTTTTCCAATTTACATATGGCATCTCCTCAGTGTGCTCAGGGATATTGTTTTTCTTGTGCATTGAAGCAGACAGCCTTTTATTTTATTTCACATGTAACTGTGCCCCTCACATATCACCTGATATTCCTGGATTTGAATAAATCTCAGGTTTCAAAGAACATCTTAATGCCACTGTTTTCCTTGTAGCAATAGATAATGTTCTGGAAATTCTTGTAGTTTAATTATAAGTATTCCTCCACCAAGAGACTCATGCTTATTGAAAAATCCACTCAGCTTCTCTCAAAGTTCCTCCCATCTGTTGAATTCTTGATTTGACAAAAAAAATCTATATCCTGGTTTTCAGTGAAACCTCCAGTGCATCAAATGTGCAGTTTTATTTGGTTCTGCCCAGCTCTAATGACTACACATGCTCTCAGAAAAGTATTTGTTAAACCTCTAGCATCACCAAACCACCATCTCCAAATGTTTCTTTCAAAAGCACAATAGTTTAATTGCATAGAGTGACTCTAGGTCTGCCCTTGGCTCAGTAGCAGTCCTGGGTAAACGAATGATACAGAGAGGCAGAATGTATGTGAATGTAATTTGATTATTAAGGATGATTACAAGATCACGATGGCACAGTCCACCTTGTTTAATATCTACACTACTTCAACTTTTATCAATTTAATGTCCAAGAGAGGAAAAAAAGAAAAAAAAAAGGAATATGGTGGAACTATTCTGTCACTGAAATGAAGGCTCTTTCCTTTTCCTTGCTGGGGAAGTGTGATGCTGCCAGCCCATAAGCACCTAGGGATGTGGAGGGGCTCTTGTTTTCCTTAAACCTTCATGCATGAGAAATGCAATTGATGATTATTACTCATGGTGGTTTCAGGAAAGGATTGGAAAGCTAACAATTTTTCAGAGGCCTTTTGTCTTGCTTTCTACTATCTGCAGAAATAAGAAACAACTTTCATTCACGGGGGTTTTACTATTTCAATATTCTCTTATCAGGGCAAATGACTCAGAAGAGAAAATGGAAGGTTTTTTCCTTTTTAAAAGAACCTCTGTCACTTCTGGGAGGTATTAAATTCTGCCTTTACTTCACATTGTCTGATATTTTAAAGTGGATAATCCAAGGCTTTCTTCTTAGTGTCTTTTATTTTAGTATTTTTTAACCAATAAGCTGTGCTTTCCTTACAGCAAGAGGAAAAATAATTCCCTTGAAGCAAAAGAATAATGCAGAGTGAGAATCACCAAAAAAGGGCATCTAGATGAGCAGTGTTAAAAATCAGACATATATATTAATATTTTCACAACAGAAAAAGAACAGAGAATGAGATAAGACTTCTTATTAGAAAAAAAGTCCTTAAAATCAGAAGTTATCTAATTGCTTATTTTACCTAGAGGTAGAACAATCTATTTCTAGCTATCACATAGTAATGAGAAGTCATTATCTTGAACTCTTCTTTAATTAACATCAATTCTGATTAGTCAGAATATATTAGGCTTTTTGTCTGTTACCATAGTAGTAGAATCTTCAGTAAAAGAGGTATTCAATCAGACATTATCATTTGCACACCACTTCCATGTAATTATTATTTTGCCATGTTTTATGGATTTTTTTTTTTTCTCAATTTTTGAAGGGTAAAATCTATTATTGGTCAACCCTTTCTTCCCAAGAGAAGATCCTGGCATGCCAAGCTTTTCATGTTGTAGGTGAGCATCATGACCTCATGACCATGAAATAAGTTAGTGGATTTTAATCAAAATGGATGCCAAATTCCAATGTTCAGAATACATAGTCTTGTACTATATTGAACTTGATGTTTTCTGGCATTTTTTTATATTACAGATTACAGGAACTACATTAAAAAAAAAAAAGAATAAAAAGAATGTTCCCAGCTACTGCAGGACTGACATTTCAGCTTTACTCCACTTCCAAACAGGGAATAAGGGATTCAGTTAGAGGATTTACACAACTAAAACCTCTTGCAGCACTTTGAAAATGGAGATGGACACAAGTCTCCAGTGAGCTTAATGGAGTATCGGAGTAAAAAGTGATTTAGCTTCCTAAAAACAGTGCTTTTGTTTTCTATTTAAAGGAGGAAATCAAAGGCCTGCCTTTAAATATTTTATTCTGTAAGGCAGCCAAAAAAGGGTTGGCTTTCAAGCCTGAATAGTGAATATGGAGATAAAATAGCACTTTCATATGACTTTCTCCTCAGTTGAAACACTTGAAATGTGGAAGTATAGCATTACCACACTTTTTCAGGAGGAAAACAAAAGGCTGTAATGTCACTTCTGTGATGTCATTTTGGGAACACAGTGCTAGACACATTTTTGGTTTAACTGGAGGATTAAAGAATGGGACACGGTCAGAAATAACATTTTGCTTCCTTCATTTTCTATATGTAAGTGGTCCTGCTCTAGCAATTCAATAATACCCATCTGCTGTTTTGAACAGTGATAGCTCTTAGCAAATCAATTCTAAATATTCCAACCAATATAACTGTAACACAGCCCAAAGTAGGGAAAACTAGTATTTAACTTGTCCTCATTCTGCACTAGGGAGCCCAGCATTTAGGTGGTTCTTGTTTCCAACAAATCCAACAAGGCCCCTCTGTGAGCAGGCCATTTACCTTCACTCTGCTCTCAATTAACACCTCATTAAAATGCACACATGCCAAGCCCTTATTTGTGGACTCTAGCTTTTAGCACCTCAGTATATATATATAAACTGCAGACTCAGTGTCACAAAGTCCTGCCTGAGATATCAGACAGTGGAAATACTGACAGAAGTGTGTTTGCCATTTGCCCCCTCATTGTGGTTGGGTTTCCAGTGAGATGTGGGTATTAATTCAGAGGCAGAGCACAACAACAAAAGGGATCCTAGTCTGCCAACCTCCGTGGCTGCTTCAGGATTCTTTCTACATATTAACACCCACAATACCCAAGATTTGCTCTTTTTTTTTGAACTCTGAGGAAGAACAGCCACCACAAAAAGGAAAAAAAAATTAAAATCCCCCCAAACAAACAACAAGAGATTCAAACAAGTACCTTCAGCACACAAACTCTCTGCTCTGAATTCTCCATCCACAGCTGGTTCTCTCCAGCATAGCTAAATATATATGTGTCAATGAATGTTTGGTACAACTTGCAGAGAGGGGTGTCAGAGGTGACTGCATTGAACAAATCTAATGACTTCATTTGCAGCAGTCAGTGCTTCTCCTCTGACAGCTGTCCTCTGCAGAGCATCACACAGCAAATCATCAACCTGCAGAGAGCTAAGGCTGCCTTTTCTGATAGCACAAGCAGCAAAATTAATCATCTGCTCCGTGCTACAGCTCAACCCAACCTCTCCAGACAGATTTGCCCATTCTTTGTGTTTAACCTTTAAAAAAGAAATAAACCAGCGAGCATGTCAAGCCAGTCAATTCCTCTTCTCCAGAAAACTGTTGCCTGTTCACTGTGGCTTTTGGGGATTCTTTCTCAATGACTGCTCTGTACCCTTAATTTTTTTTTTCCAGTTTAAACCAGTCTGTATCACTGCAACCCGCTCTCTTCCCCACCACACAACAGTTCCACTTTTGTACAGCTATACACACATAAATAACTAGGAGTAATTTGCTCTGGTATAAAACCAGCATGGTTCTCATCTCTTGGTGTCATATATAGTAATTTAATCATTCAGTTCTTAACTAAATTCCCTTATTTAAAGCTGAGTCTTCAGCCAGTTGGGACAGGGACAGCTTCTTGTGCATCAGCAAGGTTCTGGTGATGCAACTCTGTGCTCAGGACTTCAGCAGCTGTAAAAATGTGCATTGATGCTATAGCTGGTTTGCTAGAGAGGACAAACTTCAAACACCAAGAAATGATATTCTGAATGTGGCTGGTTTGGACAGTGTGAAACACTGCTGACCTTGTGACCCACAAGCCCACCAGGTCTACTGAAGGAGACAGTCCCGTGATGGATTCAGACCTCAGAAGTATGCATCCTCAGGATTCTACTGGGGTAATGTTAATTTCATTTTTAAATAGCTACTTTATTTAGTTAACATCTGCACCGTTTCACTAAATCATGTTTTGTTGCATCCTGACCTTCTGTTCTATCTTTCAAAATGGTCTGTTTTGTAACTGGATGGGAAAGGATTTTTTTTTTTTTGTACTTTTCAGATTTGTTCGCTGTTTTTCTCCTCATAAGCCTCCTGGGTTTTGGGATATCTGCTGCAAATCATTTCATATATTCTTCACTTAGCTGCTTTTACTTTTGTCTCTGTGTGTTACTTAGTCATTTAAATGTTACAGAAAAATCACACTGCTTCTGTCTGATTTTGCAGCAGTAAAACCCATTTGTTCAACAGAGAGTAATTCTCATACCTAGACATTTCTTTTGTTCCTGTATTTATTCAATTTTTTCCCATTAAACTGCAAAAAAAAAAAAAAAGTAGATATTTTCTCGCAGTGCATTTGTGAAGGCAGCAAACAAGGCTGGCAGAAAGAAAACAGGATGCCTACCTGTCAGGGAGTGATCTCTAGAAAACTCAGGCTACCCTGTGAGCACGATCTGAACTGACCCCAGGTGATGGGGTGAGCTTCCTGCATCTCTTGTCACAGTTGCTTGTCACAGCTTTGTTCAGGTGTTAAACCAGTATCTCACTTCATGAGCAGGAATGAAAAATCAATCAATGTCACTCCTGAGGGAGCAGGTCCCTTCTCAGCAGGAACTGTGGTTGCACCACTCCTCATAATTTTGACTTTGATGACTGATTTGTTTTCTTCTCAATTAGGAAACAAAAAAGAAAGAGGTGAGCCTCTGTGCTTACTGACAGAGAATGCAGTTCAAAGCATTTGAAAAAGGAGTATCCTTGGCAATTACACCTACTAAAAATAAGTAGTGCTTTACAGTGCTATTAATTACTTTAATGACTGTGTCTTGAATGAGGTTTGCAACAGACAGGGATTGTTTCAGCACTAACAGGTTGTGGCAAAGCCCAGCTAGGAGACATTCTGTTTTCATGGGGCATATTTTCTCCTAGATCCCTGAGCATAAATTTCACCAACATTAATATGAATTCCAAAACCCCACGTCCAAGTGCAAAGGACCTCATGATGCTTTTTTATACTTTCAGGATCTAAACTATAATTTCAAACATTAACAAGCACCATTTAGCTTCAGATTCACTAATGCTGCATTATAGTTTTGGCAATTCTATGCAAGATGCATGACTAGCTCAAAGACTAAATTGTGGTGCTGAATAAACACTTCAAATAATGAAGCAGAAATAAACAGTGAGCAATTTAAGTATTTTACTTCAGATTTTCTTTTAAACACCACCAACCAACATGGTTTCCAGAACTCAATTTGTATCACACCATTAAAAATGGAATATATTGCTCAGAGATAACCTCCAAGAGATACCTGTAGGAACAAATTCCAGCTGCACAATGTACTTCCCATCATCAAATCATCCATCATTCCCCATTCCCATCTTGCCTAGGCTCAGCTTTTGACCAAGGCTCAGCTTTTGACCAATGTGGTTCAAACTATCAGCTTCTGGCTGTGGCACACGGGCCATTTTGCCAAGAAAAGAACAAATCAGATACTAGCTGAATACACCCTAAGTATTTCAAAAGGCTCTGTTCTGATGGTAAAACCTGGTGAAAGAAAGCAAATACACCTGGGAAGTCTTTGCATACATAACCTGGGGGGCTACTATTAACACTTTTATTTTTGTTAGACCCTCACTCTGAGAGAAAACACCTCTGTTGTGTTGCTATGAGACGTTTTTGCTGTCACCTGCACTCACATGGGCTGCTTTCATCCTGGAGTCCCCACCAATAACCAGCCTCAACCACTCTGCTTCTTGCAGAGCCTAAGATCAGCAAAAAAAAAAATATGTGAGAGCATTTGCTTCTCCAGAGATACCTATTCTGTCAAAATGGTTGAATCAACAGCTTTAAATATTAGCTTTGCAAGCCCAAGCTACACTTTGCCATGAAAACAGGTGCATCTGCAAATATTTTTCATTAGAAATGTAATTAATATGCATAAACCTGTTTGCCAAGCAATTTGCAAATGAATCAAGAATTAAATTAAATACAGAAGCCTTTCCCAATTCCCTCCACCCCTTTCTCTGTCTGGATGAAATAGAATTTAGAGAAGTTTTCTGGGAATGGTTGACCCCATTTATTTATTTTTTTGGCCATTTAGACACTCCACCAGCAGTTGTGAGTAAGGGGAGTGCACACACTGATTCAAACCAAATGTGGGGTTAGGCTTGAGGGGTTTTTAAAAGGCTTGGTAAGTGCTTCCTTCCCAGTATTTTATACTATTGGAATGATCAGTCTCTTTTCCATCATCTGTTGAGACTTCGCCTGTTCTGGACACACATTTGGAAAGGGTGGAAAATTATTTCCAACAGAAATATCTCTGGGGTGAGAAGACTTCACCAGCCCCCTCACAATCCATTTTAGTTCATGTTGATCATGTTTTTCTAATTTCGGTTATAAATTGGCAGTTTTTCTTGCTCCTCAGCAGAAAATGATGATAGGTGGTCAATGAAATCTAAGATGGAAAAACCCAAGCAAAACCATTATTATTAACCAATAAGTGAGATGTTTGTACAATGCATCACAACTCTGTATCCAAATGGATCTTTTGCAGACCATGAAATTGCACAAAAGTCGTTTTCAAAATTGTCTGAAATTATTTCTTCAGCTGGAATGTCAAATCCATAGATTCTGATGATTTGGAAATAATTGTGTGGATCTTAATTTTGTCATTTCTGTGAAAATCAGTATATTGCATTTCTGGCACCCCATTCAACGGAACTAATTTGAAATGAAGGACTGAAGCATGAATTCAATTGAAAAAGGTACCTCATGTACAAGAACCATAAACTGATATTTTTTTTTTCCCTCTCTGTCATCATCATTGACAGCCAAATTGGCCAGCACTTTAAATTAAGGTCCACCTCTGAACTACTCGGGTAGTGAACAAATCACATTATCTGTCTATATCAGTTCACCAATAGATTGAAAAATTCATCGTTTGACACTCTGCCTTCTCAATTAATTAGTTAATGTTGGTAAAATGCTTTGAAAATGAAAGGAGCTTTCTAAGCAACACTATTATCATTACACACTTCAGGGCAGATGAAGAGAAAGCTAATCAAAGCCTGCAGTAAGATGAAAATGGATAAAATTGAAATGAGGTGTGTTCTGCAGGGAGTGGGAGGGTGACCAGGTGGCTCAAGTAAGTTCTCCCCTTTCCCAACTAGATGCTGCAATTGAGGTCTTCTGTTTTCAGGGTGATGTGAGCAGCTCTTTCTAACATCAGCCACAAATCACAGGAAAAAAAAAACCCCAAACAACAAACCAACAAGCTTCATTCTGTCCTATTCCAAACAGAAAGAGAATATTTTTCTATAAATTGCATAAAGGATGAACATGATGAGACTCTGGGGTCCCTACAGTGGCAGAAGAATCCAGTGAGTTGATAATAGAAGCAGAAAAGCTGCAGAATTATGGAGGGTCCTCTGTAGTTTGCACATTATTGTCCTCATCATCCTCTGTTTATTAACACTTTAAAAACAGCTACAATAGCTTCAGTGATATTGAGCACATTTCCTGATAAGACCAGGAATGAAAGATTAAAAGAAAGTCTCCAGGAAGAAAGCAGGGCCTTACCAGAAGGGGGTAGAGTTGGAAGTTAAGCAGAAATGGAGATGAGGAATCAAATGAGGATGAATGAGAGAGCTGGTGTGGGGACTGGGTTTTGGCACAACAAAGTTGAAGAAGTGTAAACATTGTTCAGATTTATTTTCTATCAACCACACTACTATCCTGCTATATGATTTATTTTCTTTCTTTTTTTTTTTTTTTTCTTTTCCCTGCTCAGCACCTGCTAATGTCTGTGAGCAAAGATGACATTCAATTTTAAGCACTAGTGCATAGCACTTGTTTGTTTGTTTGCTTGGTTTTTTTTTTTAATGTAATGCTCTGTGATTTTGGGTCTAAGGGAAACTGCAATGGGTAGCACAGTCATTCCTGATGGCAGTTAAGCCAAGGTGGAATATACATCAAAATGTCTTAAGACACCCCAAATATTTAATTTTGCTCCTTTATATAGATGAAAGGAAATGCTTGCACAGTCTGTTTCCTGGTCAGGATGCTCTCAACTCCCAGATCTGTATTTGTCTCACCTAGGCACTTAGCAGAAGTATTTAATTGATGGCCTCACCCTAGGCTTCCCCCAGTCCCTGTCAATGGATTGTGTACTTCCCAAGACCGACTCCGTTGCCTAGTCAAATCTCTCCAGGTAGTGAAGATTTCAGTACAGGAGCTACAGTTATGAGATGGAGGGAAGGTGGGATGAATCCAGGACCTGTGGCTGGGGGCTGATCTGTTGGAGAGCAGCTCTGGAGAAAGAGACCTGGGGACAGGGGGGTGACCATGAGCCAACAATGTGCTCCTGCAGCCAGGAGGGCCAATGGATCCTGGGATGCATTAGGAGAAGTGTGGCCAGCAGGGCAAGGGAGGTTCTCCTCCC
>WYEA01007319.1:0-15832 GCA_033558465.1 Alcedo atthis | reverse complement strand
TTTCTTATGACTGTACCAATTAATTTGATCATTCTAACCAGAAAGTTTCACTCATTTTTTTTATCCACCTTAACTATGCGGGGAGGGGCTGCGGGGGGGGATGCGGCGTCCGCGGGTTGGCGGCGAGCGGGCCCGGCCCCGGCGGGCCCCTGTGTGTGCCGCCGGCCCGGGCGTGGCGGGGGGCTGGCGGGGAGCGGGAGGACCCGTCCTCGTTCTGCTGCCGCCGTGCCGAGGGACGTTCCCGCGGGTGCCGTGTAAAGTTCGGGGAGCTGGGCTCGCCGCCCGCGCTCTCCTGGGGGCTCTGGGCTCGGTAGCACCCGGGCCACGGAGCCTCCTCGCGGGGCCAGCGGCTCCGCTGGGCCGCCCGGCCCGGCCCCGCTCGGAACCATCGCCAGGGCTGGGATGGGAGGCAGCGGCTCCCCGCGGGATACCCCGATGCAGCCCTGACCCCCTCCCCGCTGCTTTTCCTCATTGTGCCGCGGTTTTTGTGGCTCTAAGCCCCGTCGGGGTCTTTCCTCGGTGCCGCCGGGTGCCCTCCGTGCCTTGATTCTTCTATAAATAGCCGTGTGGCCGCAGCGGTGGCTCCCGGTGCCAGCGCTGACGTGGAGCCGGAGCCAAATCAGCTCCAAAATCCATTTTGGAAATCTCCTTTTTGTTGCTTTTCACACCCCCTTCTACTTTTTTGTAAGCGGTCAGCCCGTGGGTGCCCCCCTGGGATTGGATTTTATGCCTCTTTAACCGGTCATAGCCAGGCAGAGAAATCCCAACGGTGCTCCGGGGAGGCTCCGGAGGCACCTGGGATCCCAGCAGCGCCCAGTTCGCTGGTGGGAAGGAGGTTTTGCCTCCCAGCTGCTGGTTTGAGCCGGGCAGGTGAGCGCCGGGGGGTTGTCATTAATTCCAGAGGCAAAGCAGCTCTGTGATTCTCCCCGGACTCGAGGGGAGGGGGAAAAAAAAAATCCCTTAAACCTTAAATTGCAGGTTTGCTGCCGGTTGCAGGAGCTGGAGGCCATCGTTGACAGGGAATTTAATTGGGGATCTCTGGATAAACACCACGGGAAAGCTGCTCCAGCCTCCCCCTGGCAAGAGCTGAGCCCCGGGGTGTCCCAGCACGTTACCCTTTGTGTTGTGTTTGCTCCCCGAGCTCACCCCTGCCATCGGAGTACTATGATTCCAGTTCTCCTCAAACCAGTGGCATCCAGAACTGCATCCAGAAGCTGCACCTCTGCTTCTGGGATAACCTGCTCAGGGTGCTTCGCAGCGAGTGGTTTGAAGGTTTGGTCTGTCTCGCTGGAGAGGTGATTGTAAAAACAGCTGAAACCCCCTGAAAAATAGAAATACCTCGATCCAGCCACAGCTTTCTTCCTGGACACGCACTTGGCATAAGGGCTGCATCCCAGTTGGACTATTCAGCGCCCAGTGGAACCTGGTGATAGGTGTGGGAGAGCTGGAAGGGGCTGGGGTCAGCCCCTCTAACCCGCTCCCAGGGGGCAGGTACCCAAACACCACCACCCCGCTGGCAAAAAGGCCGGGAAGCCGGAGAGGTTGGAGCAAAGGTGGCTCCATCTGTCCCAGTGACAGACACACAGGGTCCTGCTGTGCTTGGAAACTGGGAAGTCAAGGTGTTTTGATGGTTTTTGTGCTGCTTTTATGGAGCAAAAGGCGCTGAGCTCCTGTCAGAGGTTTGCCACGCCAGTCACCGTCTCCTCACCTCTGTCCCCTTTCTCTTTGCTCCAGGTCAGCTGGGATGCCCCGGCCTCGACGCCCGGAGAAGGACTCTGCTCCCCGGTCCCGCTAGATGCACCCGAACCGCCCGGCTGCCATGGAAACGGGCTGTGCTGAGGAGCCTGCCCGCGCCAGGTCACCCTCTGCGGCCTGCGGGCAGCCGGAGGGAAGCGAGCGGCGCCGGGAGGAGAACGGGGAGCGGCCCCCCGAGCGCGGCGATGCCTCCGTCGCGGCCCCGGAGCCGCCGCAGCCGCCGCCCCCCGGCAAGCTGAAGAAAACGGCGTTCAAACTGTTCGGGGGGAAGAGGAGCATCTGCACCCTGCCCAGTTTCTTCGGGGGCCGAAGCAAAGGCCAAGGGAAAGCAGCCTCGAAAAAGGGCCTCATTAAATGTAAGACCCACGACGGGCTCAGCGGCGCTGCGTGCGACAAGGGCGATGGGGCGCAGCTGGAAAGCCCGTCGGAGGGGAGCAGGGACGTGCATCCCCCCGGCCCTTTTCCCAGCTCCCAGAGCGCTCACCTGGCCATGGACACCGGTGCCAAGTCTGAGTTCGGCCAGGGGGACAACTCTCCACCCGGGAGCGCCGAGGGCTGTGAGAAAAAGGCCAACGGAGAGAAGTCCTCTTTCCCCAGACCCAAGAAAGGCCTGAAGGGGTTTTTTAACAGCATCCGGCGTCACCGGAAGAGCAAAGCTGCCGAGTGTGAGAAAGCAGAGCTCCCCGAGTGGAACGGGGATGCGGAGGAGGCCAGCAAAGCTGCTGGGGCAGGAGCAGAGAGCCGAGGGGCTGTGGAGGGAAGGGGGCTGGCACCCGTGCCCCTGGCCGCGGCTGGCCCGGGGAGCTTGGAGGGTGAGCACTCGGCAGCTGCCTGTGGGGAGGCTGCGGAGCCCGGCTGCCCGGTGGCCGAGGAAGGAGGCCCCGAGGGCGAGGCGGTGGCGATGCCGGGGGACGGGGACGTTCCGGCTCCGAAATCGGAGGCTGACGCTGCCGTCTGTGCCGATTTTGACGACGGCAACCTGCTGTTGGCCTTCCACCCGGACTTCATGGACAACGACCCTCCCTGCCTCCACTCCGGGGACCTGCTCAGCCTCATCCTGGGAGACGTCACCTCCCTCAAGAGCTTCGACTCCCTGACGGGCTGCGGGGACGACATCGCCGAGCCCGACATCGCCGAGAGCACCATCTCCGTGGAGCGCAGCAGAGACGCCGCTAAACGGAGCTCCTGCCTGGTCACCTACCAGGGCGGCGGGGAGGAGATGGCCATACCCGAGGAGGCAGAGGAGTATCTCCACCAGCTGTGGGACGGCAGCGGGGCCGGGGACAGGAGCTACGGAGCCCAGGTGTCCAGTAGCAGCTTGGAGACGCACGCTTCGCACGAGGCGGAGCCTCACCCCTACCTGGGGGACGCCATGGATGGCGTTGACCTCCTGACCCCGCAGAGCGACCAGCAGGAGTCCGCCCCGAACAGCGACGAGGGTTATTACGACTCCACCACGCCGGGGCCGGACGATGAAGGCGGAGACGGGCTCGGGGAGCTGAAGAAGGATCGACTTCCCAGGGACAGCTACAGCGGAGACGCCCTTTACGAGTTCGACGCGCTGATGAGTCCCTCCCACGGGGAGGAGTCCCTGTTTGAGAGCAAAATCGCACGCCCGGGGATCTTCAGCTACTTCTTGGACTTCTGCCTCCCTGCCGAGAAGAGCCTGATCCAGATGATGGAGCAGAAAAGAGGGGTGATGGAAACGGAAGAAGAGCGGCTGGCGGCCATTCAGAAAGAGCTGCTCTACTGGGAGCTGCAACGGGAGCCGGGCTTGAAACGACTGGATGCTCCCGGCAAGGAGAAGTGTCCCCGGGAAAAGCCGTGCGTGGAATGTAAAACCAGAGCGGCCGGCGCCTCCGGCAAGAATCAGAGCGGCCTTGGCAGCGAGCAGGTGGCCTCGCACGCCCCGGCCAGGGATGTGAACGGCGGGGTTTCGGTGGCCAGGGCTGAGAATCCAGAGTGGAGGGATTTTACGGCGCCTCTGTGTCCGGAGAACTGTTACAACAGCCAAAAAGCCCAAGGAAGTTGCCTTATTCAGCTCGCCAAGAGCAACTCGGGGTTCGATTCGGACCCGGACTGTGGGTTGTTTGGGGGCTCCGTCCACGGCGGCGTGGCCCCAGCCAAAGCAGGGATGTTCCCTGGCTACAGGCTCCCGGAGCACGAGCGCGGCGGAGCCGAGACCGGCGCCGGCAAGCCCCAGGCGGACGCCGCCTGCGAGCCCGAGCACGCCGTGAACTTCTCGCAGGCGCTGGTGGAGTTCGCCAGCAGCGGGACCCTCTTCTCCAGCCTCTCCGAGAGCCTGGGGAGCTCCGCCTCCGGCTCCTCCTTCACTCAGAACCTCCCCGCCCTCCCCACCATGGTCACCTTCGACGTGGTGGACGTGGAGCAGGACGGAGAAGGGGAGTGCGAGCAGCACCCCGAGATGAACGCCGGCGAGGACATCGCCGACGAGTTCGACGACGGCTACGGGCGGAAAGAGTCGTTGGCTGAATGTGACGAGAGAATGTCCCCGGGGTACCCCCTGGGCTCCTTCCAGAGCTGCGACTGGGGTGTCGCCAGCCTGCCCCGCCACCTGCGCCTCCACGGCCTCAGCCCCTCCATGCCGGCGCCGCTCTCCATGGACCGGAGGAGCCGCTCGCTCGACACGGAGAGCCTGGAGTTTGAGCTCTCCGACTCGCAGGTCGCCAGGGGCGGCCCCCAGCCCGGACGGCTCTGGCCCAAGCGGGATGGTGGCAGAAAGGACTCGGGCGGAGCGAGGAGGAGCAGGAGCAAGGAGGAGGGTGAGCTGGTGGCTCCCGACGGTGGGTTGAGCTGGCCGGGCTTGCAGCACCTCCAGCACCACGCCGACTCCGGGGGGCTGGAGCACTGGGGTTTCGCTCCGATGGAGAGCACCTGGGAGCCGCCGGGCACCGCGTCCCCTCCTTTCCTGTCCCTCTCCCGGAGCGGCGCCGGAGAGACTCCGGACAGGCAGCCCCCGGAGCTGAACCAGCCCCCGCTCAGACCCTCCAATTTACCCCTGCAGCCCGAGGCCAGGCGCTCCCGGGAGGCGGTCGGTTCCTACAGGTACCACGGAGAAGCCGCCGCCAAAAAGCTGTCCCGCTTGTTACCCTTGGGGGAAACGGAGCCCGAGCTGCCCCCCAGCTTCACCTTCTCCTGCTCCCCGGAGAAACGTGCCAAGGGCAAACCCGTGGGCATCGCCCAGGGCGTTCCACAGCATCCCAGCAGCAGCGATGCCCTCAAGACCCCCGAGCGCTGCGGGGAGCCCCTGAAAGGCAGAGCAGCCCCTGGCCGAGCGCTGCCGGCCGCCGGCAACCTCACCCAAGCCGAGTAGCCACCAAAACAGGTCACCAAGGGTGGGGAAAAGGGGAGAGAACCATTAAGGGAGCGGCTTGTGAGGGACTCGAGCTCAGACCCCGGGTGGTTCAGAGCTGCCCGCGGGGCAGGGGCTGGAGTGGCCTCTACTTACCCTGCTGCTGGGGGGCAGCTGGGCCGGGACCTGTCACCGGCGTGGTGGGTCTGGGGGTTGTCTGCAGGATTGGAGCTGGGGAGCGAGCCTTGGGGGAACTTAGAGAAAATTACAGTTGGTTTTGGGGTTTTTTTTTCTTCCTGTTTTCGGTGAAATCTTTTGGTTCAGACCCACGTTGAATGTCTTCCATCTCAGTGTGGATTTGGGAGGGGCAGGACGCTGGGTGTTTCCAGCAGGAGGACGGGAGGGGACTCAGCTCAAAGGGGGGGCTTTGCAGTACCGATTTTATTTATTATTCTCTTTGAGCCCTCACCCCAAAGCAGGGGATTTCGTGTGGCCTTTTCCAGCTCTAGTTTCCATCTGCTCCGAGGTGCCAGGCTCTGGGACACGAGCTGCCAGTGCTGCCCCTGTATAGCAGGTGGTGTCAGGGTTGCTCTGCTGTCTGTCGTTCCCAGTTGGAACCTGTCCCACCCTCCTCACCTCCCCGGGCACACAGACCAGGTCTTTGAAATCACCTGAATTTGCATCTGCCTGTAGCTGTGAAGTTCCAGAGGCTGTTGTTGTTTTCTTGAGAAGGAAGTTTTGTGGGTTGGTTGTTGTTTCCTTGGTTTGACTTTATTTTATGGTTGTTTTCTTTGCATAAACTCACACGGGGGAAGTGTTGGTTCATTAGGCTTCGTGACTTCTCCCTCCTAACTGGAGGGAAGGAAAAAGCTGAAGGTTGCTGCAGGTTGGGGATTTCTCCTTCCTCTTGGAAGGAGCGTGGAGGAGGGACCTGAGCCAAGGAGACAGGAGCTCCAAGGAGGTCACACGAGCTCCTGGAAACATCTGTTCCAGGCCAGTGGTCCCTGAGGTGTCTTCTGTGATCTCAGACACTCTCAGCTCCAAACCAACCCTCCCTGCCTGTGACTTACAAAGCTCCCTCCTCCTCCTCTCCACGCTTCGTATCCTGATCTCAATTCAGCCACCAGTGACTTCTGTGTTTCCCCCTGAGCTGCCCCTTTTCCACCCACTCTTCCTGCAGACCCCCACATCTCTGCCCCTCTGCCCTAGCATCGCTGCAGCTACAGGCACAAGCACCTGCTTTGGGGTTTCTTTTTGTCTCCTCAAGCAAAACAAGCTCCTGATTTTTCTTTTTAAGGAGAGGCTCCTTTCTGCCCTGTCCTCATGTGCCCGTGGAGGAGCAGGGGAGGCCAAGCCAGGCTTTGCTTGCCCATATTTTGGCTCCTTTAAGTGGTTTTCCCTTCCCTGAGCAGGCTGCTGAGGCTCGAGTTCGACCCCTCTGTGTGTCCATGGGCTTAAGATGTCAGTGTTTTCCCCCCAGTACTGCTGCAGGAACCCTCTGTGCTCTGGGTCATTTTCCTCCTGTCTCTCAGGGGGATTTCGTGGGACAAACCCAGCTCTGGATCCTGCTCCGTGTCCCCCACAGCTCTGAGCGCCGCCTCCCCTCGTTAGCCCAGTTCAAGAGTGTCTGCTAATGAATATTGCCTAATTAGAGCAGGCTCCTCTGGTGCTGGGAGCGAGGAGAGGGGCAGGGCTGGGCACCTCACCTCTGACAAAAGCCACGAGCCAATCCTGCCGGTGACACCATCACCGATTGCTTGGCCCGAGCAGCCCCTTGCTGTGTTGTTGTTGTTGTTGATTATTGTTATTATTAATTACTGTTTAATTTCAGCGTGTCACCAAAGGCATGAAGGGGGTTCTGGCTCAGCCTTTTGGCTACGGGGACGTGGCACAGCCTTTGCCAAAGTCTCGGGCTCGGTGCTCCAGGGAATGTTCAGTGGCAAATGTCTGTCTCTAGGGGTTCTTCGGGCACAGGTAGGTCGTGGAAGGGCTGAGTGGGAACTTCTAGACCCGAATGTGTGAGAGCAAAACAGCCAAGGCTTGATAACCTGACTTCATACCAAAGCTTTCTCCCCTGAAACTTGATGGGAGCCAAACGAAGCGAGTGTCTATGGATCTGAGTTTTCTAACTGTGCTCTTGGAGCTAATTTGCTGGATTCTTGGCGTGTTCTGCTCCAGTAACCCAAAGAACTAAGAGTTTTCCATGTGCTAAACCCAGCCTGGACGTTCCACCTGCTGTAGAGAGAGCAGATTTTGCTGCCTCGTGTTCCACTCCTCCTGAAAACCCCTGTCAACCCTTGGAGGAACATGAGCAGATCTGGTCCAGGTCTGGATCAAGCTGTTAGTCAAACACTGCCTGACACGAGGAGCTCAGATCTCAGAGGGGTAGAATTAGAGTCACAAAACAGGTTGGGTTGGGAGGGTCCTTCAGGATCATCTCGTTCCAACCCCCTGCCATGGGCAGGGACACCTCCCACCAGACCAGGTGGCTCAGAACCCCGTCCAGCCTGGTTCTTGAGGCTCTGGTGACTGGGGCTCCCTATGAAAAAAGGGCTTCAGAATCAGAAATAAGTCAGGAACAGCAGATTGTCTGCCCAAGATGTGGAGGGAAAACTCCCCGTGAGGACTCTCTGGATGACATCCCTTCCAGGGAAGGTCTTGCTGGAGCCGATGACTTTGTGGCCGTGAACTCGCGCTGCACCTGCCGACACCCGGGTGCAGTTCTCCAGGGGACTCGTGTTGGTTCATTTCTTTTTATACACCTAAGAAAACGGTCGATTTTTCTCTATTTTTGTATAGTTTTGCATTTTATATGCCAAGGTGGGGGTGGGGTGGGACTGACTTTACTGACTGTTCTTTCACCGGCGCGTTGTCTGTTGAGCGGCGCGGGCTGCACCCTCCCGACGGAGAGCAGGTGATGCTGCTGCTGCTGCTGCTGCTGCTGCTGCTGCTGCTGCCACTGCCCCTGCACTGCAAGGAAACCACAGCTCTCCTGGTCCCCTCTGCTGACACCTTGCCCTGCTCCGTGCCCGGGGGTGGCCCTGGAGCCCTCCCCACACCCTGTGTCTGTGCACACGCCGCCGAGCCGGCTTCGTTCTGCCGCTGCCTCCGCGCGCTCCTCGGCTCTTTGTTCTTGCTCTTTTGGTTTCTCTTTTTTTTTTTTTTTTTAAGCTTCTAAATCTGAATTTGTGGATTTTTGGTGACCTTGAAACTTAGAAAGCCTCAGATTTCAGCTGGGGCTTTCCCTTCTGTGCAGCTCAAAAGATCTGATCCCAAATTGGGGCTTTTCTCACATTCCCAGGGGGCGATGCTGGGGGTCGGGGAGTGGCGATGCTCTTGAAGCTGGTGGTGAATTTCCTCTCCCCTTGGTGCTCCCCAGCCGGGCTGGGAGCTCAGCTTTTGTCTGCTCTGTGGTTGAGGATTCCTCTCTAAATCATCCCGGGATGCTCATGGGATTACCAGGGTTTTCCACCTTCTCCCCTCCTGCTGCTCGAGGCCGGAGCCTGGAGAGCTCCAGCCCTAGGAAAGCACCTTCCTGGATGAACACTGCCTGGAGGCTGGGGATGAGAGCTGTGAGGAGAGCTGCTGGTAAGCTGAGCCCTGACAGTCATTCCCGTGGCTCCTCTTGCTTTTGGGTGTTTCCTCACGGGTTTGGGTGCACGTGCTGCTTTGTTCTCCTGGCTCCATAGCAGTTGTGCCCCCGCGCCGGGGTGTGAGGGCTGAAAACTCTGCAGAAGGCCCCAGTGATCCACTGAGCAGCCAAGACCTGTCAGACACTGGCGTGCAAGAAGGAAATCCAGTGCTGGAAAGCTGACAGATTGCAGCCAAAAGCACATTTCCCCCCCTTCTTCCCCTCCAGTGCCAGCAGAGATGGCAACGGCCACCGAGATGTGTGGCTCTGTAGATTTTTTCACCTTTAATTCAGTAACTCTGCACCTAATGGTGTTTTTTACTTCTTTTTTCTCTGCAATTCCTCATGGATTTGCTCCCTCCCCCGGGGCATGGCCGGGCTGGTGGCTCAGCAAACATTCCTGGGGTGCTCAGACCCACGTTCCCTCCACCCCGTAGCTCTGCGGCTCCCTCCTCTCCTCCCGGGGCTCCCTGGTACTGACTCAGCCTCCCAGCTACACTTGGGCGAAGTGATCAATTAAAATAATTAAAAAGCCTCTTGGTTGTAAAGAAAAAAAACACTAAATAATCATCCCTTGTGCCAGGTCACCCTGGGCCATGTCCTGCCAGCCTGGGCAGCTCTTCCCGGTGACCAATTTGTCTGAATTTTGGGTTGTTTTTTTTGGGGGGGGGGGTTTCCTTTCTGGTCTCCCTGCTACTCGTCCTTTCAACTTTTTAATGTATTGATTGTGTTTTAAAAAATGAATGTTCCTTTCACTGAAAAAAAAAAAAAGTGATGAATAAACTTCAGATTTTTAGAGAACGTTGGATTTCACTCATGGTTTGGGGTTATTTTTCCTGCTTATTTTATCACAGAATATTAGGGGTGGGAAGGGACATGTGATGAGCAGCGAGTCCAACTAATCTCTCCCTTTCCCCTCTCTTAGTTCTCTTGGCTGTTTGCAACCAGAGTGACTTTTCCAGCAGGGGAAGGCAGCAGAAGAGATGGTTTGGAGAGCACAGCACCTCTGTTCCTCAGCCAGGAACCCTGGGAACCATCCATCACTGACACTTTCCCTCTTCATTCCTCCTCCTCCGCTGTCCCTGGGTGAGGGGGAGCTGAGCTCACACCATCCCAGGTGCTGGGGTCCATCCTGGGGAGGTGCTGGTGGCCAGACTGGGCTTGTTGGGATCCTTCCTTTGCAGGAAGGGGGAATTCCTGTGGTGTCTGGGAGCAGGAGAACCAGCATCAGCTTCTCTCCCACTGCCACCCAGCTGGCCTTCCCAGGAGAGAGGAGAAGGGGCTGAAGGGATGGATTTAAGTTTTAATTTAACAGAAACACTGCCCCAGAGCAAAGGGGAGGTGTCACCCCGTGTTCCCGTGGGGCTGGGGGCCTCCTGCTGCTGATGGAGCAGAGCCAGCACACCAGGTTTTCCCCTGGAAAAAAGATATTTACTCCCTGACAGAGGAGCTGTCACTGGAGGCTTTTTTTTGTTTTGTTTTGTTTTGTTTTTAAGACAGGGATCTGTTTGCTAAACTGTATTTGTCAGAAAGGAGAAGGAAAGGGGGAATTGTTGGAATTAAGCTAAAGGAAAATAAAGCTGAGCAGCCCCAGACGCTTCGGCAATGGAAAAATATCGCAGCAACAGCAGCAAGACCGGTCCTCCTGCATCCCAAATTCCATCGGCTGGGGGATTTCTCAGGGGTCTGGAGCAGCCAGCGCCTGGGCAGGGGGCACCGTGCCCCCAAGGGCTTTTATTTTCCCCGCACATTCCGGCTCTTCGCAGGAGCCGCGTCCATCGGGGGGGGATTTTGGGGCAGTTGTGGTGCTGGGCTGACCTCTAAGGGAGAGCTCGGTTACTGCAGAGCCCGGCGTGGAGCGATGCTGAGCTGGGTGGGACTCGTCCAAACGGGCTTGGAGCTGCTGCTGAGGGCACCCAGGCTTGGGGGGCACGGGGGGGTCTGTTCTCGATCGGTCCCCGAGCTCTGCCCAGCACCGGGCGGTGGCTGAGGAGGGCACGGAGCTGCGGGGCTGGCACTGCTGTGACACCGGAGGCACTGGATGTGGCTTCGTCAGCAGCTCTCCCTGGTGGCACGGCTGAAGGATGGGGATTCTCTGCCCCTGCGTTGCTGTCCTGGAGAGTTCTCTGTGGTCTGGGGCACGGGGAGGGTGTTTTGGGTCAGATCTCTCTCGCTGCTCCGAGGATGCTGTGCACGGCCCAACGGGGCAGAGCAAAGGTGGTGGTGCCTTGTGCCCCCTTCCCTGGGGCTGCCACAGTGGCCTCAGAGGTGGCTGGATCCCCACCCCGCTCCTGCTGCAGCAACGCATCCTTTTTTAGCCACGGCATCTCCCTGATCCCCCCCAGGACAGCTTTGGAGCCAGGCTGGCAGGGTCCTGAGGGCACTCATAACCCCTGAGCAGCCTCACCTGAGACCCCCCCCACTGGCCCAGCAGCCTTTTTAAGCTCAGCCCTGGCTTCCCACCTCTCCCTGGGCTGCCTTGCAGGGATGCAGAGCTGCAGCCCAGTCCCAGCACAGCCCATCCCTGGCCCTGGACTCCACCAACCCAGCCCCCTGGGCTGATTCCCCAGCCTGACTGTGGAGCTGCCCCATCCCCCTGGACGTGCCTTGGCTGCCATCATTGTCCTGCTCACCTTGCTCAGGTACCCCGGGGACAGCCCCCACCCTGCCAGGGGAGCTGTTGCTGCTGGGGTTGGTCTCACCCCTGGTGATCTCAGAGGACCCCTGAGGGCTGCTCTGGGGCCAGGCAGGAGCAGCCTGTTGGGAGAAGGGATGTTAAAAGGGCAGGATGCCAGAGACCCGCCAACAAGTAAATAAACCAGCCCTTTATAGAGCCACACGAGGCTGCCCGTGTCTGTTCTGGTGCCAAGAGCTGGCTGAGGAAGGCTCCCTCCTCTTCCCCACGCTTCAGAAAGGCAGGGGAAGGTTTCCAGGATGTTACTTGGTGTCTCCAAAGGGTGGGTGTGGATGGGGGGGGTGAGGCTGTGCTGCCTCAACCAGCCCTGCACAGGAGGTGCTGCTGTTTGTGCCCCATCTTCTGCACCTTGGTTAAACCCAGAGATGGGGAGACCCCCCTGGAGGGCTGGGTGCAGCTCTGGAGCCCTCAGCAGAGCCAGGGAGCTGCTGGAGCAGGGCTAGAGGAGCCCCAGCCATGCTGGGAGGGCTGGAACCCTCTGCTGGGAGGCCAGGGACGAGGGGGGATGGTTTAGAACTAAAAGAGGGAGATTTAGAGAGCAGGAGAAATCGTTGGTGCTGAGGGTGGCAGAGCCTGGCTCAGGCTGCCCAGAGAGGTGGTGTCTGCCCCAGCCCTGGCACCACCCCAGGGGAGGTTGGGGGGGCTCTGAGCACCCTGCTCTGGGTGCAGAGTCCCTGCTCCCTGCAGGGGCTGGATGAGGTGGCCTTGAAAGATCCCTCCCAACCCAAACCAGTCTGTGGTTCTGTGTTTCCCAGTGCCAGCTGTTGCCCAGTCCAGCTGTCTTTGTGGAAAAAAAGAGTGAGCTGATAGAAACACCAAACAAACCCTGAAGATAGGCACAGTTTTCCTAATCTGGGTTTGCTTTGTCTTGGTGCAGCTCAGCAATGGGAGGACAGGACAGTGTGTCTATTGATGCTTTTTTAATCAACAATATTAAAATGTTTGTGTTGGGTTTTTTTTTTCTCTTTTTATCATTCATCAGTTTGTAATAATCACAGCCCTTCTGAAATTCTTCTCACTGGTTGTTTTGGTCAAGAGACATTTGGAAGGCAACTAGAATTAAATTTAAAGTCCTTAAAAATACCTTTTTTTTTCCCCCCCCCCTCTTACTGAAAGCCCTTTTTACATTTTTCAAGCTGAATTAGCAGAGGAAATACCTGCAGGCAGCAAATCAGATTGTCATCATGTCTTCCAAGATCACAGGAGCTGCTGAGGTTTGATCCTTCCTTCATCTCACCCCATTCACAGACAGCCAAACACTTCCCTACGTCTCCATTCCTGGCATGTTGGCTTTGAATAAAGCAGCACTTAAAGCAATGCAGAGAAAACCACCCAAGGTCTTGCTAACAAGAAAATAAACTGTTTTATCACTCCTGCTCTGTGTTTGTCCCGTGACTCTCACCTGCTCAGGGCCATGTGCTGACAATGAACCTGTTGGAATGTAATAGAAGCCACTAAGCAGAAGTCAGGGCTGAAGTTTTTTTCCACATCAGGTGCTGCATTTGATCTGGAAACTGGGTATGGATGAAAGGCCAGTGAGTGCTGGGTTCTCAGTGTCTCCCAGTGAGCTGCTCTAGGCCGTGGGTTTGTCTCTTCCAGTTGGCATTTGTGATGCTCTTTTCCTATCTAAGCTGCTCCTGGTGGTTGTTTCAGGCTGGTGCTGTCACACTCAGGCTTCCTAGTCCCCACTCTGTGCCACCCCTTATGGTTTGTTCTGATACAAACAGGGGATGGTTGCTTTGTGGATTATTTCAGGGGAGGAAAATGTAAAACAACACCCAAGATCTCACCAATGCACAAACCAAACACCCCAAAGAGCAGGTGGCAGGGCAGTGTGTTCTCTCAGTCCAGCCATAAATCAGCAAAGCCACGACCAGGGGTAGGTTTACACGTGGTGGGAGCTCAGCTCTGTGGGAGAGAACAAGACTTAGCAGTAAATGCAGCTCAGAGCATTAAAAAAAAAAAAGAAAAATCTCCTTGTCTTTATCAGTGTAGGAGCAGTTGGATGTGATCAGTTGGATGCACAGCCTGTCCTGTTTGTTTTCCCTCTGCAGTTCCACAGAATAACGAGAAGCTCCAGGAGAGCCCGTGCATTTTTGCATTAACACCCAGACAAGTGGAGCTGATCAGAAATTCCAGGTACTTCTGTTGTGTCTTCATCCCAGCAAATGGAGCTGTGGAGCTCCTCAGCCTTCCCTCTCCACGGAAGCTCGTGCTCTCTGCAAGGAACCCCCATCTCTCTGAGGGCATGAGCAGACAGGCTGCTTCTGTGGAGCAGATAGCCCTGGGGGAGGTGGGAGGTCAGATGCTGGTCTGATTCTGACCCATCAGAACCCCAGAGTGTCAACTTCTGCTCCTCTCGTGGCCCGTGGGAGCAGGAGAAGTGCTGTGAAATTGTCAATGACCTGAATTCTCTATTGAGCTTCTCTCCTGGATATTTGCCAACTGGTTGGTTGTTGGGTTGGTTGGTTGTTTTTGTTTGTTTTTTTTTTTTTCCCTTTGCATCACAAGTTCCAAAGTTGTCCCTGTGGTGCTGTTGGGGTCTGAAGTGAGCTGCCTTCTTGTGAGGGATGCTCTAGGAGCCACCTGCATAACCATGTAGGGATTTAGCCTGAGCTCTGTCACCACGAAACTCTTGATGCAAGCAGTGAAAGCCCCCAGTGCAGGCAAGGGGAGCTCCTGCAAAAGCTCCACCAAAGGACAGGGATGCAGGAGAGAGGCCTCCAAAACTAGAGTGGAAAATCTTTCAGTGCTTCTCTTGATGCTCCAGTCCTGCTGGGAGGGAGATGATGATCCTTGAGTAGCCAGAGCTTGATTCCTGTTGTGAGCAGCAGGGCAGGGGAAGCTGTTTGAGGCCCTAAGAGAAAGGAAATGCTGTTCCATCTCTTCCAAAAACACTGTACACTCAAACACTGCATGGGAAGGGGGAGCACTTTCAGATGTGAGTCCAGACTGATCTGGGGATCTCTCCTAAAGCCTCGTGTCCTGTGCAGAAATCAGAGTGTCTTTTGTGCCTGTAGAAAGACTCCTGGTAAAATACCCCTGCTCTGGGGTGTGTTCCTTCCCTGACACCAGCTGAAACCCTGTCCTGAGTGACACGTAGCCTGTGATATTAACAGGCATCCTGCTCCCTTCCTTGGTTTGCATGCAAAGCTTTAGTGAATAATTGAACAAAGCAAGCCTGGGAAGAAGGCTGGCAGGTAGGGCTGACCTTCAAACCTCGTTTTTGTCAGTGCTTGCAAATCAGCAGAAGGATGCTGGGCAAATTGATACCTGTCACTCAACACCTGCCCAGTCCTGAAACCCCAGAGAAAGGCTGTAGGATGGTGCATCATGGAAAAAATATTTTAAAATCCTTATGACACCACTGATGTTTGCAGGGGAAATTGTACAGTTTAAATTGAATTCTGTCAGTAATTCTCTGAAGCTCTAGTTAAAAAAAGCAACTAAACTCTCAAGCCTGGCAGAAGTGACAAGTTGGGTTTTATTTGTGGGGTTTGGATTTGTATGTTTAACATAATTGTTCTGTTTATTTAATTTACTAGGGAGTTGCAGCCCGGGGTGAAATCAGTTCAGGTCGTGCTAAGGTAGGTCTGAGCACAGGGCTGGTTTAATTTTAACCTCAGGTGCAGAACAGGGAGGGGGGAGGAGGAGGGAACTCTGCCCAAAAATACCAACTCTCAGCGTGCCTTCCATAGCCCCAACGAGCAACTTCTTCCTTCGGGTGCCTAGCACAAGCACCTCAGACCTCCACGGAGCTCTCTCTGCCTGCTGCTGGGGTCAGGGAGCTGTGGAGCCGAGCTCCTCCTGCTGCCCGCTCCGCCGGGGCTGCCCGGGGCTGCTGTGCCGGCCGCGGCCGCTGGGGACGGCGCTGCGGGAGCTCAGGTGGTTCTCTCCTTGCAGGATCTGCTACACCGACACCAGCTCTCCCCAGGAGGATCAGTACCCGCCCAACATCGCCGTGAAAGTCAACCACAGCTACTGCTCCGTGCCGGTGAGGCAGCTCAGACAGCAGCTGGGACCTTGCAGAGGGGGATGTAGAAGAGAAGAGGCTGCCCAGAGAGGCTGTGGAGCCTCCTGCTCTGGGGAGACCCAACCTGTCCCTGTGTGGGGGCTGCCCTGGGTGCCCTGCTCTGGGAGGGGGTTGGACTTGATCTCCTGAGCTCCCTCCCAACCCCTGCCATTGTGTGATTCTGTGACAGGGGTTCCTGACAGATGCAGGCCAGACAGCAGAGTGTAGGATTGTGCTGCTTGGTTCAGAGCTGATGTGCTAATGGCTTCACTGGGTTGTTCTTGCAAAAAAAGACTTGATCCTTTGTGCTTGGTGTGACTGTCCAGCTCCCTTCTTCCCCCCTCCTTGAAAACTGTGTGAGTAGAATTTAGAGAAGCAGCTGAATAGATGTAGGAGCATCTTGATTTAAAAGAAAAAAATACGATA
>WYEA01007318.1:0-19314 GCA_033558465.1 Alcedo atthis | reverse complement strand
GCCTGGGCTAGTTGAGGGTGTCCCTGCTCCCTGCAAGGGGCTGCACTAGATGCCCTTTGGAGCTCCCTTCCAGCCCTGAACATTCTCTGATTCTCTGACTTACTCCAAGTAGCATGATGTGTGGAAGGGAACTCACCCTTGAGCATCCAGGTCAGGACTGGTAGCCTTGGTGCTAGGAGGAGCTGGGCTTCTGGCTGCAATACTCCAGGGGAGGTGAGAGAAGAGCAGAGCAGAGGGGCAGAATCCCCTCTCTCCAGCTGCTGCCCACACTGCTCTTGCTGCAGCCCAGGCTGCCACTGGCCTTCTTGGCTGCCAGTGCCCACTGCTGGCTCACTTCATAGAGAGGTTTTACACTCTGACTGTAACCAGGGATATGCATTCTCCAGACACTCACAGCACCTAAGGAGGATTGGGTTTCATTTTTGTTAGTTGGTGGAGACATTGCTGTTATTTTATTAACCACCTCCATTGGGATCTGGTGACATCCATCTTTCCATTTAATTCCCAAAAACGGGATTTCTTATGCAGGTCCCTTGACCTTGCTTCTTTTTATGGCAAAACCAGCATCTAGAAGAATTCCAGTTATCTTCTTTCCTTTCTGAAAAGCTTCTGTGTCACCCCACACAATGATGTCCTCCGTGTATTGCAGGTGTTCTGGAGCTCCACCTTTCTCCAGGGCAGATGGTGGGGCTGTGTTTCCACCCCTGGGGCAGTCAATTCCAGGTGTACTGGACACCTCTCCAGGTGGAAGCAAACTGAGGCCCACACTCTGGTGCTGCAGGAACAGAGAAAAATGCATTAGCAAAATCAGTTGTTGCATACCACTTAGCAGCCTTTGACCCCAGTGCATACTGGAGTTCCAGCACGTCCAGTCTGGCAGCACTCATTGCTGGTGTGACCTCATTCAGGCCACCATAGGCCACAGTTAATCTCCATTCCAATTTTTATATAAGAATTATTTTTGGTTTTAATATTTTTTATATTAAAATAAACCTTAAATTAAAAAAAACCCCATAATTATTGGTGTCTTCAAGGACATGATGCACTGGTGGATTTACAGCAAAGTGCTGGCTGACTCCAAAGTGAAAAATACTAATTTCTGTTTTTCCTTATTTTTTTTTTTCCTTTTAATTCCCTCTTGGATGTCAGAGAATCACAGGGACTTCATTTTGACTATTTTGCATACTTACCTTCTGGAGAACAATTCTAGAGACTGAATTTTATCTTTTTGTGTTTTGCCCATTTAGAGAATTAACTTTACATTATCTTTTGCTTCCGAGTCCCAATTTTTCTTGCTTCATTTCTTATCCCTCATATTCATTTACTGTAGATTTGCTTCTATATTCTGAAAGGTACTGATGGGAAAAGACAGTATTTGGTAGTGGCTTCACATAAATGAGAAGAGTTGCCCAGAAATTATTTATATGCTGCTAGTATGTCTAATACGAGTTCCATTAAATTCAGTTCCAAAATGAGCTTTACGTGGCAAATAGTAAAATTATAAACAGTTTTTGTTAAGGGTGGAAATATAATGCCAGGTGAGGTGAGGAGAGGCTGTTCTGTGTTTGTAGAGATATGATTTTTTTGTTGGTACACTGAAACAACTCTCTAAGATTCTTTAAGACAAAAATGCTTATGTTGGTTTAAATAAATCAGACTGAGAATGATGCCTTTTCCCCCAGAAAGGGTCTTCTGCTAGAAGAATTCAATTAAAAGCTGCTCTTTTTAAAATAGTTTGGTTATTAGTCAAGTTCAGTGTTTTTCTTGTTTTCAGCCAAGAGCTGACGTGAGGGAGCTGGTCGTGTTGTGCCTGCTGGGCTCCTCCCGAGGAATCAGTTCATTATCCAAGTCTGTTAATTATCCAGGGACATGAAAAGTGTCAGTCACTGTGCAATGGTCACATAGTGCAGTATGTGTTGATCAGTTCTGGATGTAAAATCTCCTCTGGAAAGAGACTAGAATTCAAGAGTCAAGCTGCAGCTGTTTCCACTGATACAGGCTTATCCGAGTTAGTCTGAAGGTCAAGGCCATCGAAGGCTGTGCCAGACTGATGGCAGTGGTTTTATTGCTGGAGGACACAGGTCAAGACCTCTAGGAATAATAAAGAACTAACCAGCCTGCTGAGGAAGCTCCAAGAGGATGTGATCCGTGGCACAGCTGGGCTGCTGCTGGTGCACACAAAGCTGCAGTGGCCAGAGTAAAGAAATGGGGTGCAGCAGTGTGTGCCTGAGTAAGGAAATGGGGTGAGCAGTGTGTGCCTGAGTAAGGAGGTGGGGTGCAGCAGCCTGTGCCTGAGTAAGGAGGTGGGGTGCAGCAGCCTGTGCCTGCTTGTCTTCCCTCTGCCACTAGAAAGCCTGCTGTGCACTCACTGCTCTGGCACTAGAGCTGCCCCCATCAGCAGAAGGAGATGTATCAGAGCATCACAGTCTGCTGGTAAGTAGCTCATTTTCATACCTGCCAATCTAATTTCTCAAAGTCCACTGCCACACCAGTCCAGAAAGCCACACTGTCTTGCTGCAGTGCCAACAGTTTCAGAGTTCCCTTTATTTCAGAGCTGCTGGTACAGGTTTTAGTTCTGTTCATATATGCTATCAATTTCAGTTTGCATTCCATAGTTCCTCTCCTCAATTAAAGTTTTTAAAGCTTGTTCTTTCTTATTCAAAATGTTTTGTTCGTTTTTTTTTTTTTTTTTAAGCTTTTATTTTCACTTTTACTTTTCACTACTTAGGTAGTTCTTGAACTGGAGCACTCAGATAATTCTCATTCTTAGGGAATTAGTCTGTTTGGTTTATTTCCTGGCTTCATCTGCTGGTAGGAGGGCAAATTGCCAACTGGACTGGCATTTTCTGGATTTGGAGAAATTAAACTTGCAGGTAAGAAATTACTGGTTTTTCATAGAAATAACTGGAAACAGAACTGACTTTCTGTTTATTAAACAAAAAAAGTCTATTTCAATTGCCTTTCAGAATAGGCTTCCAAGAGCATCATTCTGGATTTTACCCAGGGGAAACTGAAAATCCAATCTTATTTCAAGATCAGAAATATCTTGTGGTTACCAAGATAAGGCTTTTCTATATAAGCTTGAAGTAAACTTGAGATTTGTATTTACTTATTTATTTTTAAATTCCCAGAGGTAATACAGTTGCAGTATAGTAAGTGAGCAAGGATGATCACCCTTTCATGCCATTTCCATTTTGCTCCCAGGAACCCCACATACAGGCTGGCTTTTGTCCCCATACCCTGTGAATGAGAACTCAGGTGAGGTCACACCTTCAAGATGAAGTCAGAGATGTGCTAATTCAACAGAGTCATTTCTTACCTGGTGCAGAGGTAATTGCCCAGAGCAATGCTGGTGCAAACAAAACCATTTGTGGGGTTTCCTTATGAATTACATTTTGAAAAAGAATAATACAATAATAGTACATTTTAAATTGACCATTTCAGTGACCCATGTATGGAGTTTTTCTTTTTTTTTTTGACATTAAAGAAGCCACCACAATTTAAATGTCATGTCTTAAACAGGGTATCCTGGGGTAACATGGTGAGACTGTGTAGATTGTACTTCTCATTTGTATGTGTATTATGGAAACACTCTATGTTGTGAAGTAATACAAAGGATATTTGATCATTTTAAAGCACTTTTTTGATAACACATTCTGTCTCCATCATCACCTTCTGCAATAAATCCCAACAAGCCTTTTGATGGGTTTGCCTCAGCAGTTTTCAAATTAAACATGCAATTCAGTGATTACTTACAAAGGAATTAGAAACATTCTCTCTCTGCTTGCTATGCCTTCAGTATTTCTTGATGATTTTTTTTTAAAGTTTTTAAGAACTTGAAATATGATGTTACCTTATCAAAATATTTATTGGAATGAGGATTGCTCAGGGCACAAATATTGTGAGCAGGAGAAAAATAATGATTTTCTTTCTGCAGATCCCAACAGAGAGCTTCTGCTACCGTTTACCAACATGATTGTAAAGGGGTGGAAACGATTGTAAGTAGAGAAAACACCAGTTAGTGGAGGGGGAGGGAATTCTCTGGCTTTGACAACCAGTATTTTTTTCATGTCTAGATTAGGTAATGTACCATAAACCATTCTAATCCCCCTGTTCTCTTAAATTCTGACATATTCTCCCTACTCTACTCAGAAGTTGCTGCACTTTGCAGTCTCACCTTGTGAGTTCAGGATACCCTGTGCCCTGCTCAGCCATGCCCCTTCAGAAATACCCATGAAATCCCCTTTCCAAGAGCTGCTCTAGTGCCCATGGATAACTGCTTGCCAGAGTTCACATGTAGAAGCCACTGTTCCTACCTCTATTTGACTTTCAAGTTTCCTATTTCCAGTCTGAAGAAAGGGGCTCTGCTGTATATGCTCACTTGCTTGTTTTCACACAAACCTGATCATATTTCCTTCTTTTTAAACTTCCCTCTATAGTAAAAGTGTTTCTTACTTTCCTTCTTTTTGGAATGTCTGTGCTTTTACTCCTGTATTAAATTGCTAACACATTGTCTACAAACCTTATCTTGCATCATCCTTAAATCATCACAGATGTAAAAACAATAGAACAATATTTGATTGAATTTTACTTAAAATAGAACACATACTTCTGATTTTCAGTGTTATTCTTCTGGGGTATGACAGATTTTGTTCTATATAAGTTATGCCTGTAAGTTATGAGGTAATATCCTTTGTAAAATCTAGGCTTTAAGCCTTGGTCTGCAGATGTTCAGGTCATTCTGGTTTTCAGCTGGTGATTCTCTCCAGCACTTTATTCTTGGGAACAGAGGCATAGAATAAAGTCTGTATGTAGGCTGATCTAATCCAGTAAGTTTTACTACAGAGCAGCATTTTATATAGCTGCTTACATAGATTAGATTACATTATGAAATGTTAGTTACAAAATATTTACCACTCAAGACCCAAAGATTTATTTTCCTTTTCTGTTATTTATATATAAACAAAAGAAAAATAATTCTTAACTATTTTGTGAAACTTGCATATTTCACAAATATCCCTATTTGACATTTGTACATTTCCACAAATTCTTCATTTCTTATTTTTGCTCTACAAAGACTTTACTCTGATTTTTTTTCCTCTGAAAGCTTTTATAAGCAAACTTATTTTGCTGTACTATCAGATAAATGTGTTTCAATAGAAGTAATTCTTATTTTGGTGAGAGAAAATCCATAGAAGAAAGTTTGTAATCTTCATTACACTCATTGTGGTCACAGAGAAAAATCCCACTTCACAGCCTGCAGTACTGCAGCCTCCAGTTGGCCAGTGCCAGTTACAGTGTTTGCATTCTGAGGAGCAAGTGCTGCTGCAGAGAGTCAGTCTCCTTTGGAGAAAACAAATTCTTGTTTTCTGAAAGCTCTTCTAGAAAGAGCTCCTCTTGTCTGGCCAAGGGCAGGGCAGCAGTCAATAATAATTTAATCAGCATTTATTCACATTCGGTCTTTTCCAACCTAAATGGTTCTCTGATTCTGTGCAGTTTAATACACTGACTCTTAAAATTAAGTCTGGTTAATATGCATGAATGGATACTGCATTTGTTTATCTTGAGAGAACTGCTGTTTGCAGGCAGTGCCTTTAGTAAGTCTTGCTGCAGTGAAATCTCCTATTTTACAAATGCCTGCAAGAGAGCAGAGAGCTGAACAGTCTCCAGGGCTGAAAAAGCAGCTGGTAACTCAGCACCTGCTGTGAATATTTGATCTCACTTCCTATTGTCTACACTACTATTTTATATATACTGAATACTATGTTAGGATTTATTTTATATATTCAAAGTTAATTTTACACATTTTTAAAGGCTCAAAATAAAAGCAGGATGGTTTTATGAGAGGAATAGCTATTTGTATATCCTATCTGATGCTTGTTTTTTTTCCTGAGCATGGTGGAGTGGTTTCAGCAGTGATCTACTGGAACTGTCTTCAGATAAGCTAAAATCTCTGCAGCAGTTTGGCTGGTCTTTGCTTCAGAAGTTCTTAACACAAAGGGTGAAATGTCAGGTTGTTATAGCATAAAGATTTGTGGGAAAAGCCTGAATACAGACAACTACATAAAATCCCCAAATTCCACTGTTGGCATTTGATTGTGGCTGTGGGGGTTTGTCAGTTTGTACCAACACTGTGCTGTGGGTGGTAACAACATGCAGGAGTTATCCACATGGGAATTCACATGTATGTCTTACATGTGTATGAACTTGCACCTAGTTGCTGATACAAACCATGTCCTGTTAGAAACTGCAGCAGAAGCCTCCAGGAGTCCCTCTGCACAAGGAGGTGCTGCTGGGGAACTGGCCAAGCTCATGAGAATTGTCAGTGCTTGTTTCCTCAAATCAGTGGGTCTTTCATGGACCTGTTAACTGCTCCACGGGGTTAGGGGAATGAAAACCATACAAGTAAATTGAAATCAGGGAAGGCTTTGGGATATCATAGTGGTTCTTCCAATAGATCTCTTAGAGAGGAGGGTGAGGTGGGAGGTGAGAGGATAGGAAACTAGATTGCTTCCTTGTGTGAATGCCAGGGGAATTCATGATCCTGAGAAAAGTTTCAGTAGTTGTGCTCACTGTGGTGCTTCACCAGCTTTTGCAGAATTGCTGTGTCTGTCTCTTCTCTCAAACTCACCTACTAAACATTCTTACTGAACTTGCTGTTGTCTGAGCTTCTCCTGTGGGAAATGATGGCTCTTTGGTGGTGTTCTGTGCCCTTGCCAAGGTTCTTGTCTAAACAGTTCAGGAACCACCAGAATAAAAACTGCATTGTTGACAGTGCTGTTTGTTTGTGAATTCCCATAAACATAGGTATACTGTGAACAGTTAGTTCATTTGCTGTGCAGTTTGGCATTTGGGTCTGAAAACCTGAGTACAGTAAGCATGGAGATACTAACATCAGCTGTTTGCTTTAGGCCACAGAGTTCAGCTGTAAGGCAGCATTTCACTGTTGCCTAGTGCTTTGTGGATTAGAGGATTAATTGGATAATGAGCAATATTACTTCTGTTTCTAGAGTTTTTCTACAGCAGTTGCCTTGTACTGTCAGAAAAAGGCTGATCTTTTCTTGGAGCCTGATACTATGTACTTTCCTTATTTCCATATGACTCCTGGCAGATGATGGCCCATATTGGCAAGTTACCTTCCTTGCAGCCAGAATCCATCTGCTTTGTGGGCATAAGAGGCAAAACTAATTTGTCCTTACTCAGTTAACACTTCTGTGATTTAAAATAATGAATTACTAGAATCTGAAAGGTGGTAGGAAACAGTAACAGTGTGTTATATTGTACCTGGAAGCATATAAAGGAATTAATACATCTGATTTTTAGCTCCTTCTGCAGAAGTGTTTTGGGGGTTGAAAGGGCAGAAAACACTGGAGGGATGTGGGGGGTGGATGGAGAAGGACAGGACAGGATTTGATGCTCCCATAGTTGGTTTGCAAAATAGCTGGGCTGTCAATTACCATCAGGCTGGCAGAAAGACTCTTTAGAATGCAGTTCCTTTTTTACTACTTTTGCAGAAAGATTCTCATTTCAACTTTTTTCCTGTTCCTGAATAGATCTTAGTAATTTTCTAAGTTGCTTCTCCTAGGGAAAATGAACAGCTTCTGATTGCTTATGAAAATTGCAGTCTGGTGGTCAGTGGAAGTAGAACACCAGTTTGCTCAGCCCTGTTTGTCTCTGTGCCTTAAGGAATGACATTTAATAGACTGAGAGCTGCTGCTTTTTGTATTCACAGGACTGTGCTGAAGAACAATGACTTGAGATCAAGACAAGAATTAACAACTCACCTCACCAATCAGTGGCCTTCCCCAGGAGCTCTGGATGTCAATGCTGTTGCCTTGGACACTCTACTCTACAGAAAGCACAATCAACGATGGGATCAGTAAGTTGAATATTTACTTTTATTCTCCTTTAAAGGAACGGGGAAACTCAAAATTGTAAATTTCCCTTAGCATACTCTGAAATCTATCCTATTAGAGTTACCAATTACAATGTAAAAGGATCAGCTGTTGGAAAAAAAACAGGTTTTCTCACCATAACATTTTCATTCCTATGGATTAAGTTATTATTTTTTAAAAAAATAATTTCTTTAGGAAAAAACTTTTTTAGGAAACAAAAAAATAAAATAAAATGTTTAGGAGTAGAAAGATTAACTTCCTGATTTGGTTGTTTTTGGTTTTTTTTTTTAGATAACATTTTAAGGAGAACTGCAGCTATTTAGTGAGATCTTCAAATATGTTACTATTAAATATTACTTGCTTTGCAGGAAAAGTTTTCAAAGCCTGGACCAACTTTCAGCAGATGTTAGTCTTTCTCAGTCCTCTCTGGATCCAGGTCATTCACAGGATGGGAAGCAGGATGGAATGAACTTACTAAATGAAGGTACAGAGCCAAGCTAGTGGTTTAATTTTGTTTTCTTCTTCATAACTCTGTCAGTTCCTGTGAGATGAATTTTCAGTGTGAATAAAACCTGTATTGAACAGCACATTTTCTCATTGTTATTTCCTAAGTAATGATTTCAAGCAAGTTTGGATTTATGAGGATGCCTACCCCACATTTAAATATTGTGCAGTATTTAAAGCTAAGCCTCAAATATGGTGCATATCTTCCTCCCTATCACAGAACCAAGGCAGCTTAGCTACCAGGAGAATCTTCTGTCATGTTACTGCTGTAACCAAATCTCTTGAGCTTTTTAAATGTTCTTAAAAGAAAGATCAAAGGCACTGGGCTTGCAACTACCACTGTCACTCTCACAGTCAACATTGACCTGTGGAGATGCAGTCTGGCTACAATACTGAGAGAAATACAGTGTGAGCCATTCTAGAACAGAAATGTCATCTTTGTGCTACTGGAAATTCAGCTGCTCCATCTTGTGGACAGCTGTGAAAAGCAGGAAGATTTCTGAAATAGTATTTTGGGTACAGAACAGAAATGGCTATAAAAAAAAATCCTTTTTGTATCTAAACAAATGTTAACTTTAAATATACTTACCAATACAGAACCCTAGTAGTTCATAACTGTAAAGTTTCTTGGGTTTAAAGAAACAACGATGGAAAAGTTTGAAATTATTTTTTTTTTTTAAACTAAACAGTCTTAACATCTGAATTGTTCTGAAATAGCTTAGAGAAAATGAAATAGAATCAGTATGGCTATGATGAAGAGAATTTTTGTGCAGATCTGCTTGCAATTGGGTTTCTGCTACTGTGTTTCATTTTAAGTTCTACTATTTTTTTATCTTTAAGTTGCAGTCTGGCAAAACCACTGATAAAATAAGGTTTTATTTTTAACATTCTAAGGACAAAGGTGGCTTAACATCTCATTTCCAAACTAGTGAGATTTATTAGCACCTTAAGCTTTAATATAGTTTAGTGAGACAAAACAGGTGATCTTGCTGTTAAGATACCTCTGGTGTAACTCTTAGTATGGAAGTTTTAATTAAAATACTTGACATGATGAAAAATACTAAATAAAATAAGATACTAGACACTTGAAAACAGCTCAGTAGAGGTGACAAAATCTACTGGAAACTGCTATTAAGAATCAGAAATGATGCAAGGAAACCACGCAGCCTCTTTTTGGTTGTTTTTCATAATGAGTTGTGCATGGTTTGAGTTGTTTTTTTTCCTTACACCCTTCTCATGAGAATAAACTTGTTTTGTCAGAAACAGGAAATACAGTTTTAAGAAATCCTGCTTTACAGATGTGGTTTTAAAAAGGCAGTTTTAAGGTGATCTTTACTATTTGCAGGGGAGCCAGAAGGATGAAATAGGGAGATGTTGGTAGATCATATCCTTTATAATGTAATTTATTAACAGAGTTGGCATAAAATAACTTGAATGGATACTTTAAGAAGGGAAGGCATAAATAAAATGTTCAATGCAGTGTTGCACCTCTATGTGTGTTTCATGTTAACTGTCCAGTGGCTGGCAGGGCAGATCATGAGATTGCCACTTGTGCACTGCAGGGTGTTTTCCACTGGTCAGAGCCTAGTGCACTTCAAATTACCAAGTTTTAAAAATTAAATATTTATTTTTAAAGGAATATATCCTGATTCCAGTTAGCTCTACTCCTTTCTGAGAGATTGAAAATTAGACCTCTGGTACTGAAATTGTATTAGTCATTTCCATTTATGTGTAGGGCACTCGAGTAAAAGTGATGCTCCAGTTCACTGTGTAATTACTGGAGCCTCTGGATCTGGATCTGCAGCCAGCCTGCAGTGCACGGGCAGGGGAGGAAGGTCTGACTTACTGTCCTCCTGACAGTGCCTATGAAGAAGGCTGTGCCAAAGCACTGATATCTAACAGTGGAAATGAAACCATTTTTTCCATTCCCTTATTTTTTGTGGCCAGGTCATCTTGTGCCATAAAAATGATTACCTTCATTCTTGTTTTTCCCAACAGGGAAAGAAGACACCCCATCGTTGCTTGGTCTTTGTGGCTCTCTTACATCAGTAGCAAGTTACAAATCTCTCACAAGTCTGAAATCAAGTGAATATCTTGCAAGTCCCACAACAGAAATGACAAGCCCAGGCTTAACACCATCTTGAGAGACACCCGAGAAGGAAGAGCTTTTTGTGTTGTATGGACATGGTTTATGTTCCATAAAATGACTTGCAATGAAGACTGCTAGTTAAAAAGAATCTCCCTTACCTTTCCTTCTCACGGTTATCTGTTTAGTTCTCAACTTGTCAGTTTTCATTAGCTTTTTTTTTTTTTTTCTTTCCCCAGAAGATTTTTCAGATTTTCTGTTTTATTCTTAAATTATTTAAAGCTCTTGGTCAGGTACAGGACATAACCTGATGCTTATGACTGAACTTTAAAATGAAACAGCTGGAAATCAGTCCCCTACTTAACTGCCACGACCTTTGCTTCTCCTCGCAATGGGCTGGCCCTGCTGTAGCCATGGTGCTTCTCTGCTGTGCTTGGAACAGCTCTCATCTCCTGCAGGACACACAGGGAACCTCCAGCACCGCTCTTCGGAGGCAAATCAATTTCACCTGAATGTCCAGCTTTTCATCTGTGCCTGTTGTGTAGGACCTCAGAGCATATTAACCTGTCAACAGCTCTTCTCAAGTTGATTCAGTGTCAGACTGGATTCCTGTTCATATCAGGACACTGAGGAGTCTGACTGAAACATTAATTCTCGAAGCTGCATGTAACAGATGTCAGTGGCTCGTACCAATCGAGCATCTTAGCAACTTGTACACGTTGAGGAAACTCACTGAGTGCTCTGGAGTGACTTGAGTTGCAGATAACCAAACATTTTAAGAGAAATTTCTTGGTTTATTTGCCTTGCTGGAGAGATGGGGACAGTGGGATTAGCACCTTGGGAAGTTTGGATCGTGTGGCTATTGGCAAGACTGGGAGTCAGGAGAGTGCAAAGGGGGAAACAAGGACAGTGTATTGACAGTGTTCTCATGTAAGAGACTTTTCTCATTGCAGTAGTAGTGCAATAGGTATTTTTCATGAGTAGGTAATACAGCAGAACCTAGTTAAATCAGTCTTATGGAATTACTTGCCATCAATTTAAATTACTGATAGGAAAAAAAAAGAAAGATTAAAAAGAAGACATTTTTAAAATGAAACTAACTTTCCAATTACCCTACAGTTTCAAAGTTTGCAAATACATTTTTGAATTGCAAACTTTATTCTTAATTCTTTGTAAGATACAATGGATCCTTTATCTATGAATTTTGCTAATCAAGTTAATGCTTATCAGTATGATTAGTAACTTTTTAAAGAACCTGAAATGCATGTAAGTACATTGTATTTATAAATGCTAGGGAAAATGCTTTTTTGTGCCAAAGAAATTTCATAAATTGTTTACATAAGTAGCTGCAATACAAGACAGATTTTTAATTCTTGCTTATTCTTAAGTGTTTACAGTATGTCACTACCCTCTGTACTGTTTTAGTTGATGGTACCTTGGCACTACTACTATAATCTGGTCACCTCAGGGTGGGCTTGAAAGAAAGAGGATTAATTGTTGCCTTCACTAAAAGCTCTAGGAAATGTTTAGCCTTTGTAAGTATGAGGCTACACATCTCTGGAACTCAAGGCACTGTTGGATTTATCCAGAGGAGGTTCAAGACACATCTCAACTCTCCAGTCCATAGTGCTGGAGGTCTCTGCACCCACAGCAGGGTAAACAACCACTGATGCCATTTTAATGCAGATTTTTAAAGCAGCTTAGCAAAATCCACCAGACCTTGTCTTTCAAGCCCTCATGTACCCACACAGTTAATTTCTCTGTAATAAAGTCTGACCATTAAATCCTTTCATATGCTGTCAGAATGTCCATTACTTCATCTAACTTTTATATTCTGTTATCACATTAAGCACCTGTTCTCTCATGGCAGTTGAGTAACACTGAGATAGTAATTTGTAAACTAGAGATGCATTTTTACTGCAAACATGGTGAGAGAATCTGGATTCCACAAATTAACTCTCCATGAAGGTACAGTGATTTAACCTGTCTTGTTTGCTGTTGAATCCTTCTGCGTCTCTGCGTCCCACCACATCCAGGGTTCTGGAGGGGAGGATGATCATGATCTTCAGTCATGTTCACTTGATGGCTCTTTTCTTGGAGCTACTGGTGTGAAACTCATGTGTCATTTAACTGAAGTCTTTTATGTAGTCTGACACCCCTGTGAGGTTTGGGGTGTCATTTTGTGCATGGGAAATCAGTTGTGTGTGTCTTTCGCCCTTCTAAGCGTCAGTCATTTAAAAAAAAAAAAAAAAAAAGGAAAAAATGCCCAAACTGTGTGATTTGTTGCCTTGGCATTCCATAAATGTTGCATGTAAATTAAACATTTTGTATCATCACTAAGTACTAGTTTTTGTCTCTGTTTTAATCGTACAGGATAAAAATAAGACCATTTGGTAAATTCCAGTATTACTGAGCTCGTAGCAAATTATTTTCTTGCAAGAAAGGGAGACTTTGGTCGTGTTGCTGTATTTCCTTCAGTGTGCTCCAAAATCTGTCCTTACTACTTCCTTTCCTTAGGCCTTATTTTGAACTTGTCGTGTAAAATGACCTTGAAAATCACAGTGGGGGAACCTGTTGCTGCCCCATATGCTGTAACTTAACATCTTTACAACTAGAGCATTTTTCAGTGTGTGAGGAATTTTCACCAAACAGATGCTGGGATACCTTCTTCACACAGAATAGGACTGAAGTGCACTTCTTGGACAGAGAGCACACCCCCTCATTGAAACAGGCAAAAATAACACTGAGTGAGAACACGTGGACAGGCACTTGGCTTCACTGCCTGGGTATGCTTTGATTTCTTAGAGAGTTACCTCAAACTAAAAAGCCACTGCAGCTCCTTTCAATATATTCACTGTGCTTGGTTTGACATAAAGCATTTTTCATTGTAAAGAAACCTGAGAAGAATCTGAAGACCATTTTATAATACACACTGACACAAAATAGCTGCAAATAACAAGCACACAAAAATGGCACAAGTATTAAGCAAGAATAAATAAGCATTTATTGAATTCATTCTGTGTCAACCTCCCTATGAAGGAATAATCAGATCATACAACTGGAAGCTCAAAACATTTTCTAAATATAATTTTAAATGCCCAACAAAAATGTTAAGTCAGCCTGAACATGACCACAGTGGCTGTGGTTAGTCATTATTGCTCTGTCCAGCCTCCACCTTTTTTCCCTTCTAATCATTACTGAAGAGCACTCAGCACCATTTTTCTTGTTTTTGTTGCTGTTGTTTTGGGGTTTTTTTAGCTTGGTTTTGCCTTTTTTTCTCCTTTTTCTCTCACATGATCTTCAATGATAGTTTAGAGGCCATGCATATTTTCTTACATCTTAAGAAAAAAAGTTAATTTACCCTTTGTGAAATGTTAAAACTTAGTGAAAATTAAAAATGAAGTTGTATTTAGTTACCGAATGTACTCGCAGAAATTCACTGGGAATATTCTAGAAAACGCCTTGATGGATTCAAAGTTGGCACAACTTTCACCATAGATTTGGACTTCATAAATCAGATGAAGGAGAATTAAGGATGTTGGTTCATTTTTTTTAATCTAAATGGGTGAAGAAAGACTTTCCATATTGATATGTGCTGATCATTATGGCACAAGCAGGAGCAACTTTCCACAGCTGTGGAATCACACCTGCCCAGAAGAGAAAGGGCAGGGTTCACTATCAGCTGTTTTCAGACTGAGGAGCTGTAGCACCATTCAGTGGGGAGAATATTCTGACTCCACAGTACATCAGTGCAGAACTGGGATTCTACCTGTCCACATTCCTCAGAATACTGGAGGTGCTGGCTGTCAGTATGACCACTGTAAGAACCTTACTGCTCACCTGTGCCATCCAGCGTGGCCTGCCTGCCTCAAATCCATCAGCTCCCCTTCTGTCTCTCCCCAGAGGTGGAACACCTTGGCCTGCAGGGCTGCTTTGCTCCAGCACATAAGAGGTGGCCCTGGGGGGCAGACTGTGCCCTCCCCTAAGTGTCAATGCAAACTTGCTGCTCTGTGAGACAAGCAGAGGCTTGTGACCTCTCAGGTGGGGACAACAAGGAATCCTGGAATCCTGAAATGAATAAAGTCAGGGAGGACAGTGCTCAAGTACCATGCTGGAATGCCTCTTGCTGTTATTTAAGTACAAAACACTATGTGCTTCTATGTCAGTGTCATTTTGATCTCAGTATCTTGTAATTTCCTCCTTAGGCTGCCAGAGTCACACATGACAACACATGTGCATTACAAAGGACTGCTGTGCAGGGCAACACCAGAGGACTGACACAGCCACAACCCCCCACAACAGCAGCCCCATGCATCAGGGGAGACTTGCTGAAGGCAGAAACACATAGGAATCTCTTCCCTACAGCCTGGGAGAAGGCTGGGGGGGGAGCTGAACCTCTGACAGGAGTCCAGTAGGATCCATGACAGCTACTGCCAAATATCTGCACTCTGAAAAAATATCCATGTCATTCTCCAAGACAATATTCTGGGATCTAGCACAATCCAGTAGGAATGACTGGAAGGACTGGTGATTATTTCAGAAGGGAGTCTATTTTGGTCACTACAGAAGTTGAACAGACCCTGAAAGGGCTCATTTTCATCAGGAGCTGGGAGGGGCCACAGCCAGGATAGACACCTGAACCAGCCAGTGGGGTATGTGCTGCCATACTGACCACATGGCTGCTGTCTGTGGGGGGGTTGACCACAGACACAGGCAAGGTGGGTCTTGTTGGTGCAGGTGGCTTGGTGGGTTTTCCATCACTCACTTTACATACTGTATCCCTCACATATATATTGTTTCATTGCTGCTATTACTGTGTTCAATTGTTCTACTAAATTTTCCTTTTCACAGCCCATGGGATTTTACCTTTTCCTCCCTATTCTCCTTCCTGTTTGAGGGGGAGTGAGTGGGCACGTGGTGCTCAGCTCCTGGATGGGCCTGAGCCATGACAACATCTTAAAAGGTACAACTTTTATATAAGTATTAGATTTGACCACTTTCTTGGATTGCTTCTGGATGAGGACATAATTACAGAGGTCTTAATTACTATCTGAACGAGATTAATATGAATAACAAGATAAACCAGATTGGTGCTCTTTATCCTAGAGAGAAGACCAGGAAGGGATTTGATAACAGTGTTTGACTATGTAAATTGATCTTGTGGAGAGAAAAGGAATGATCTTTTTTCCATGAATATGTTGTGTAGGATAAAGCCCAATAAAGTTCTTTTGAATAAAAAAAAAATAAAATATTCTAGTTAGGTGTTAAAAAAAATAAGTAAGGGTAATGAGATGCAACACTAGAGTGTGGAGACTGCTGCTTTTAGCAAGTCATTTAGTAACAAAAGATTTTCACATTTTTAAACCCATTGTGTCATCTTGTCTGAAAGTACTAAAATATGTACTGTTATGCTCTGTTGCTAACCTTTTATAAGGTACATCTATATATTATAAATTTAATATATTTTATATTTTCTATTTATATTTTTAAGGTATATCTATTTTTAAATGCATATCACAAGGCATATGAGAACAGATTCTGGCCTCAAGCATGTAAAATACTATGACTTTTTTTCATGTGCTTATTCTTTTTCACTAAGCTGACTGTAATAGCAACATTCAAAAGAAAAACAAAGCTCATGATATAGTTTCCTTTTTTGCTTGGAGATCTCCAAGGGGTATGAAGTGCTGAATCTAACCAGCCAGTGTCTCACTGGGTACTCAGTGGGAAGGAGGTGCTCAGTGGGATTACTGAAGATGAATTCCACTACTATCCAGAAGTTTAAAAGACTAACAAAAAGCTATCCTTAAAAGCAACATTTAGGGACAACCGCCTGCAATAAAAGGCTTTGACAGTGTAAGACATCACAGCAGAATAAATTAATGCCACTACTGACAGGGTATCATGAAGGGGAGAGCTCACAGGGGCCAGCCTTGCAGTTTTTATGTCTTGTACTGTAAAGTAGCCTTTTATTTAAGATCTATTTTAAGCAGCAGGAAGCATGGATATTAATTCATATTATTCATTTTGTTTCCTGCAGAAAGAATGCAATGATTTACTACACTAAGAGGAAAAAAAAAATCAAAAACACAGAAATGAAAAGTTAATAGAAGTAACTCTTATTTTTGGAAATGGTTAAAGATTATGAAGGACAGGAAAGATTTTGATTCACGGCATTTGTCAAAATACAAAAAAATAGTAGAAAACTATTCAAAAACATCTTTGTTGAATATATTAGTGGAAGTTAATGTACTACATAAATGCAGACATCAGGCTGAGTCACACTGAAGAGTAATGACTGCAAAGATTCTCTCTCTGGCAAGCTTGATAGTTTGACTTACCACATAATGATGTAATAACATCTCCACAACAAGAGGCAATTACTTGCTGAGTAATTGTTGTTTTAGCTAAGCTATGACTCATTTCAGCCATGGCTGCATTCCTGGAAAATAAAAACTTGTCAAGGAACTGAAAAACATATTGCAAGACCATGTTCAAAATTTGCAGAAATATCAAAGGAAAAAATACATTAAATTTTTATTAATACATTATGTATAAGCAGTCATAATGTTAATATTTGTTTTCTACTTGTATACAAGCATCTCAATAATTTTTAAAAGATGAGTATTTGTACAACGTTTTATAAATAATCTAAGCTTTCTAAATAATATCATTTAAATCCTTACATGAATTACATTTATACTTTTTGTAAACCACATAAATAGTTAATATGTGTTACCTTGCTATGTATTATATTATGAGGCTGCAACAAAGGGTCTAGAAGCATGTAAATAATCTGTACAAAGATAAATTCCCAACCTGCAGTATGTAAACTGTAGCACTGCAGAATAATTCAACTGTTCTTCCTCTTGCTTACATCACTCCTACGAGAAAATCCAGAGAGGTTCTCCTGGTTGGTCCAACAGTAACAGCCAGCTAGTGATGACTGCATACCCAGGAAAGCTCCTCATTTAATAAAGTGCCCATTAAATGTTAATTCCTTGAACAAACCCTGCTGTAAGGCTGCACAATACCAAATACCAAAGTTACAATATAATTAATAACTAGATAATTATCTAGTTGAGGGTGTCCCTGCTCCCTGCAGGGGGCTGCACTAGATGCCCTTAGGAGGTCCCTTCCAGCCCTAACCATTCTATGATTCTGTGTTTATAGCAGCGCCGGGAGGCAGAGCTCTCGGCACTGAAGAAGCGGGACATGTTCAGCCAGAACACCCGGCCCACCTTAAGCCCAGGGGTCCCGGCACAGCCGCCTGTGAAGCCGCGCCCCGAGCTGACCTGCTCGGACCCCAGGGAATGCCCGGGGAAGGAGGAGCTGGGGCGGCAGGCGCTGAACCCGGTTAGTATCTCAGCCTGGGAGAGAGGCGGGCAGTCGCTGAGCCGGGGGTTTGCTCTTCGGAACGCTCCTCACCTTACTGACGCCGGGCGAAAAGATTCTTCCCCTTCATCTCCGCTGAGCCTCGAGGGAACCCCCCAGCCCATCCCGGCCCGGCCCGCTCCCTGAGGCGAAGCGAAGAGCAGCGAGCCAGGGGGTGGCACCCCGCCTCCCGCAGTAACGGCTGCCGGCTTCCCGGCTTCCCGCCTTTCCCGCCTCACGCCCGCCTCCCCACTCTCTTCCGCCCTCCCGTTGGCGGCAGGGGCCGCCTCGCAGCTCCGCCTCGCGCCCCTCAGAGCCGCCCTCACAGCTCCCCCCCCCCCCGCCACGCGCCCCTCAGAGTCCCCCTAGCTCCCCTCAGAACCCACCTCGCAGCCCCCTCCTGCCCGCTCCCTGCCGGCCGCGAGGGGCAGCCGGTTGGCGGACGCGGCCCGCGGCGGTGCACGGGAGAGCCCTGGAGCCGCGCGGCGGGCTGGAGCCGGCGGAGGCGGGAACGCCAGGGGAGACCTTCGGCGGCTGAGCCCCGGCGCAGAGGGCCGGGAGCCCGCGTGCGGGTGTGGAGCCGCCGGGGAGGTGGCTGGCTCTGGGCCGCGTCGTGGAGCTGCTCGGCTGAGCAGCCGGAGGTGTGCGGGCGGAGAAGACAGCAGGATGTGACTCCGGGGGAAGATGAAACCGAGCGCTGCGGCTGCCGCCGACAGAGGAACGCGACCTCGTAAGCAGGGGGGGGTCGCTGGGGGGTGCCCGGGTGGAGCTGCGCGTCTCGGAGCTTGGGATGGGGGGGTTGCCGTCCAGGCTCTCGGCAGAGCCCGCAGTCAGCCGGGCGCTGCGTTTCGGCCTCTTGCCTCTGTCAGTGCAGCGGGTAAGCAGGCCGCCTTGGGCTGGCTTTGTTCGCTGGACAGAGAACTGTGGGGAATTAAACATAAAAACGCTCACCGGAGAAGGTAGCTACACAAGATACTTGCAGGGCACGGGAGGTAGGAGCTGAGCTGAAACTCGCCAGGCCCCTGCCCTGCAACCCGCTGCAGCCGGGCAGAGCTCTCTGCTGGTATCAGCATGGAAGGCACCTTAGGCCCGGTGTATTAAAATAGAGCTGCATTACGAAAGAGACTCTTTAATGTTATTGCACTACTGCTAACTTGCTCTAAACTTTCAATTAACCCTTAGAAGTTTAATATGTATTTTCCAGTATTAATTGTGTTGCTTGATGTGCTAATTTTTGAGCTGCCCTGGCCATCACAAGTGTGCTGGGTGTAACACCGTGTTTAATCTGTGACATGTACATAATTTTACATGCACACCTGCCTAACATCCATCTTTTCTGTTCAGATTCTAAATCACATACACAGCATCACAGAATGTTAGGGATTGGAAGGGAGCTAGAAGATCATCCAGTCCAACCCCCCTGCCAGAGCAGGGGCACCTAGACCAAGTCACCCA
>WYEA01007317.1:0-22481 GCA_033558465.1 Alcedo atthis | reverse complement strand
TTGGTTTGGTTTGTTGTGGGGTTTTTTTTACAGCCACTAAACTGCTACCACCTAAATAAATCAGAATAAAGGAGGAAACCTACTCTTTCTCAAAACAGCAATGCTTGAATAACAGTAGGATCTTTACCTAGAACTACTTCATACGGAAAATGAAGTTTTTTAATAATTAGAAGGCTTATAATTTTGGCTAGCTAAAAACATAATTTCCACTTTAATTAAGTCCTTTGTCTTATAAATGTGCTACCAGCAGTCAGTCTGACGGTAAACTCTTACGTTAATTTGACACTATTTTGTATGCTACAGCACATCTTGTGAGCCACTGTTTAGATCCTAAGTTTCCATGAAGACATAATCATGTAACCTTTACCACAAATTTAACAATGGAATAGAAATACTATGTTGTAGACAATCCAGATTTTTGTACTAAATATATAAATTAATTGTTTCCATAATTCTTCATACCTGAAAATGAAAGAAAAATCAGATTAGTTTCAAATCCAAGGAAAGCTAATGACAATTCTGAATCAGTATGGTTTCTTTTTTGTATTACTTCTGACTGACATAAATTCTGTTTAAATCACTGTAAACTAGAAGTATTATTGGATATTAAAAGTATGCTTTGTCATGTATATCTGTCATCTGATTCAACTACATATTAAGCTTACTTGATTTCAAAAAGAATATATTTAATTTCTCTTAAGATAAATTTCTTTTTTATGGACATGCTCCTGACAGTAATAATAAAAATTCTAGGCACATACTCTCTCCAATACATGCTTTATATTGAAATAATATATTTTCTTATATTGCCATTCTTATGAAAGAACTTATGATATAAAACCACAATAAAAATACAAACTGTTTTATCTGTAGTGTATTAAAAGCAGACAAAAAAAAAAGACAAATGATTGTAAGAATTCTGTAACTTTTGAAAGATTTTTGTGTTATCCAAGCACTTTAAAAAACAAATATATTTGCATAAAGGATATTATTATTGAAATATAAGCTTTTTGAGTTTAAAGATCATAAATACATATCTACCTGTATCCTCTATTTCTTTTTTTTGTTCTCAGTTGAAAACAATTGTAGATGTTAGACCAAGTGAATGCATATCGACCCACTGTAAATAGATACTTAACCATGTAACTAGATTTCAATATTATTTTAATTTTATTTTTTTTTCCCGCACAGTCTGTAAAATTACTGTCTCTAAAAGCAGTCTGCAGAAATATTGCACTGCCTAATGCAGCAAAAATTCCCTTTGAATAGGTAGGACTATTTTCTGAACATTTAATTCAATAAAGAATCTTTTGTTGTTATATGTTACATTTAGGAAAATACATGAAATAGGTAATGGTAAAATGTCACAATTTCAAACTCTAGGAAATTGTCATTCTAGAACAGATCAACACATGAAGCCACTAGAAGCTACAACAATAAAAAATAATAAATAATAATTATAAATTCATAGTACGTATATAGTATATTGCCACTAGCATTCAGCAGAAACTATTTGCATACCCCGCTTTCAAACCTTAGAAGTGCACAATGCCTATGAAGAATAATTTCTCCTTGAGACTACAGAAATAATTTTGTGTAAAAGTTTTAGCCTGTGGGAATAGTTGTAGGGTAAAAGAGGGAACAGGGAATTGATCTGTGTAATAATGTTCTCTAGGAAGCCAATAGATTTTATTTCTGTCAAAACAGTGTGATTCAGCAACCCTTGCATGGTTTCATACAATAGAGCATTTGCACCTCTAGACAGGACAACTGCAATCATAAATCTTGAATGATTCCAGCTTTAGAGGTGTTTCAAAGAGTTTTGTAGCAGAAATAGTCAGCTTTCAGAATAGCTGTGTTATGAGAGATAGGCACAAACCTCTGCTCTCAAAGCACCAAGGGTACTTAAAACCACCCATCCCCCTACCCCCAAAGAGATGATCACCATTTTGAAAAATTATGTAGATGCATCATTTCTGTGAGCATTTTTCAGTACTAGGCAATCAGTCATTAGTGCTATAGTGCTAGAAATACACATCAACTCAAAATTTGTTAGTTTCGTTATTTCCATAGAAACAGTTCTCTCTTTCTGTGCTTATAGATATGAAAAAGAAAACAGGACCAAAATGACTGTTAAATGTAGAAAACAAATGGAATAGTCTGGCATTGTAATTTTCTCCATGCAGAGTGTGAACTGGTGAGCAAGATTTCAAGCAAAGTAAGTGCACTTCCGAAAATTCAAATGATAGTGGAATGCACACCCTGTGTTACCAGCAAGGGAAGGGCAGATGTCTCTCAGAGGGTCAGGCTTGGCTGATTGGAGCTGTTTCCCTGCTGCCCTCCCCTCTAGGGACTCCCAGAAAGCAGCCAGTGTGTTGCAGGGAATGAACACTCAGAACTCCAAGTGGCTAAGGAGACCATCAGGCTAAGCAGAAAATGAGGGCCAGTGTCAGCATAACATCATGCTTCTCCTAGCAAAGACAAGAACTCCATCACAAACCTTACATCCCTCCAGGCAGGAGGACCTGTGTTACTGAAATTTATTGCACTATTCTAGACCAGGAATTAATATTTTGTAATTGAACTAATAATATGGACTATCGTACTGTTAAAACATAGATCAGACTGACAATAGATCCTTAGCTTCACATATAAGGGTGTGCTTCTATTTTTGCCTGTAGCAAGATTTTCAGTGTAACAAACCCAATAATGATAGTGATTTGGGAATAGAAGACTATGGCACTAGTGAGAGATTATATATCACCATAGAGAGAGTTCTTTGCCCCTAAATGCATCCACAGTTAATCATGCATAGGCCGGTGAGGTTGAGAATTATGTTAGGGATGATAGCACTGTTGCCACATATTCCAGTGCTCCATCTCAGGACCTGTCCTGCCCCAGTAGCTGGGGGCAGGCAACCCAGCCCATGCCCCAGAACTCTAGTGTGAGATGCAGACACAGCTGCTGATTTCCTGTAGCTGACATCACTGGCCAGCAACGCTCACTACTCTGGTCTGACTCCAGTGGATGACATCAAATTTCAGACACACACAGGTCTGACCTGGTACTATGTCTTTGCAGTGCACGCACACACAGGATGGAGAGCAATATTATAGTGAGAGGTAGATTAAAAAAGATTTAATAATAAGACAGGACAGACTGTGATGATCGGGAACATAGCTCAGTCAGACAAGTGTACTGGCCAGTCCTATTTTGCATAAAACTGATCCTTTTTATAGCCCTTTCTGCCTTCCTCTCTCTCTGTTCCCCTTTACTCTCCCCTCCCCTTGCCTCATCAGTTGGAACAGTCCCACTGATCTCCTCTAACATGCAGGACCTCAGGTTTGAATCCTTATTCATTGAAAAGTCCTGATTTGTCAGCAATTTTGTGACAGGACATTTGTGACTGAGCAGGTTTGCTTCTGGTTATTGTCTTTGTTGATTCAATTTGGTCAGGTTTTTTAAATTTCTATTCTCTTGCTCTGTTCTTACATTCCCAGATGAAATAATAAACATGTTCACACCTCACATATTCATACTACTTCATACCAATGAGTAGGTTTGTTATTAGGACATCTCTTATAATTTCCTGGTCAAGTTTGTCTCTGTATCTTCTAGCTTATGGCTCCTTTGACTGGCTGCTACTAAAAGAGCAAATACTCTCCTTCCACATGCCTTTATATTTAGATAGATCTTGTACTGACATTAAAAAAATAATAAAAAAAAAAAGGTAGATGATTATTTTAGGATAATTAAAAATAATTAGGATAATTAAAAATAATACAAGCATTATGCTTTAGCAATGAATAAACAAATAATATTTATGCACTTGCAATGAAAGGGTTTTGAGCCTTAAGCCTTACCTAAATGTGTGCTACAAAAACTCAAGCCTTGGTGTTGTCTTGGGTTTGTGGTATGAGGAGAAATGGTAAAGCAGGACTATCCAAATGGAAAGGAGCATAATGTAACAATTACGAATTCTGACTAGAAAAGTTTCCTAGGTAACACTTTTAAAGCTGATTCACACTCAATATCCTGCAGCTTCATAATTTTCTGTAAGAAAATAAGATTGCAGGAAATAAGACACAGTCTACAATATGTTAATGTTTGCCACGATATTTCTTTTCTTTTTAGAAATAAATTTTGTTCAAGTGGAGCTTGAGGACTTCTGGCATGTTGTTCAGCTTTGACAAGGCCACGGGACAACCAGAAATGTCAAACATGTTATAGCACACAGATTGCTGGCACAATATACATTAAATATATCTAATATATTGGCTGTTGATGCCAACAATCTGTTAAAGTTGAATCAATCCAATGTGCCCCAAATATGTCAAACACACTATGTTTGTACACACCAACAGAGCAGCACAAGCAGAGAGGGAGCTAGGGTTCTGGTATTTTTATGAATACAGCTTATAAAAAATGGGGAACACAAAATGCAAACAAACATAGGTAAATGCATGAGAGAGATGACTACATTTGCCTTTCTATTCAGTATTGTCTCTGCTTTACAAGGAAGTGATGCAGCCTTGGTGGTTAAGAAAACAATTTTTAAAAAGCAAAATAAATATTGTATTTAATTATTTTTTCCTGATATTATTTTTTATTACTGCTTACAAAAATGTATATATGTATTCAAGGAATTCTGTAGAAGATAAAGATTTATTCCCAGACACATTTATTTGGTAATATCTCAAGGCATCCTTTAGAAACAAAAAAATTTGGTGGACTATGTAGTTCTTCCTTAAAACCTAAGGAAACAATAACATTTGAACTTATATGCATACATTAGGCAGTACAGTCTCACCTGGCCTTTTAAATCAATGTAACTGACTGTCCATATGCTCAGCAACTGAAGAATTTCTTTACAATCTTTATCAGAAATTGAAACCTTAAGCTTAATATCTTTTAACAACAGGTACTAGAAGAATAATGTCTCTAACAAGTATTTAAAAAAAAAAAAAAAGATGAATGCTGCTTGTAAATTATCTGAATCAAAACAAAGCCAAAACAAATGATCAGAATAATAAATATATTTAAAAGTACAGCCTCAGATGAAAACAGACTATTTCAGAAAAAAAGCATGCTGATGTTAGTTATTGCAATCAAGCAGTTTCCCTTAATAGACTAAATCCTTGTAAAGTTTTCTGACAAGAAGCTAGGTGGTGTGCATAGGTAAATATTACATGAACTGTTTCATCCTAAAATAACAGATTCAAAAGAAATATTTTGTATTCACTCTATAAATGTAACATATTTACAATTTTGTTAATTACAAAAAAATCTAAAATTACTCACTTTAGCAATTTTATCTGTTCAGCACTGGTGAGGCCACAACCTGGAGTACTGTATCCAGTTCTAAGTTCCCCAGTAAAGGGAGACAGATATATGTGGGAGAGACCAGTGAAGGTGCACAAGGATGATGGACTGGAGCATCTCACATATAAGGAAAGGATGAAAGATGTGTGATGGTTTAGACTGGAGAAGGGAAGGCTCATGGGGATTTTATCAATGGACTGAAACATTCAGATTGGTCTAGACACAACAGGAGCTCTCTGAAGCAATCTGCAGGACAGCCCAAAATTCATATTGGAATAGTTCCTATACTGAGTTAATTTTTATTGTGGAGTTCTGGACTTCAATTACCTTGTCTTCTATCCATTCACTGTATCAAACAAGTTCATTAGCTCATTTATGCATTTTATGAGCTGAGAAGCCTGTACCACTCATGGTACAGGAAATTATTTAATTAAGAGCATTGGAAGCATACACAGGCACAGTTCTGATACTCAACTCCACCATCATTATAACTATAGGACAAACATGTATTTCAGTCCCGATTGTTCCTGAATCCAGAACCAGAATCCAGCTCCTGAACACAGCTCCCATCTGCTGTGGGGCCCTGTCTGGGACTCTACCAGTGCCTGCTCCACAGCATCAGTAGTGATGGTGAAGTAATTACCATCAAGTGAGTCAGGTTTGATTCTTGTTTTCTATATATATGTATATATTCAATTTATTATTAATTTTCATTCAAGTTGTTCTAGTTTCCTTTTCTAATCATTAAGTCTCTCTCCCTTATTCCCTTTTCATTCCTCTCTGGGTAGAGAGGCGGGTTAACAGAGATCATCTGCTGTAGGTCTAAGGGGCCACCCTGACTCTAACCTGTGACACCAGTACAACTTTTTTTCACTGAAATAATATTACAAAATTAGTAAAACTAAATAGAAGTAAACACTATTCAGATAGCAAGGTTATTGTGATTAAAATTATTGTTGACAAGTGTGTATGTAACTGTGTACTTTTTTTTTTTTTCTGTTGCATGTTGTGTTTTATGGTGTGTAACTGAAGAAGGCTATGTGAGTCTCCCAGGGGATTTTAAAGGAGTTAAAATATGTCACCAAGATCCCCTCCTTTTTTAGTAGCTTGAAAAACTTCGATTTTTGTGGTCTCAAAAGACTTTTTTCTTCTTGTAATACTGAATCACACATTGTTATTATTAACATTTCCCAGGTGTATGTACAATTTGTTGGTTTTTCTTTTGAAATGTTTGATGTTACATATTTGAAGAGGTAATGGCAGCATGTTATTGTGTACTGAAGACAAAGACTGGAAACATTATATGTGAGTTAGCTGTAGCTTGACCATAATACATTTTTCTAAAAAGAATTTATTGAGTTGCTCTTTGCCCAAACATGAGTAATGACAAATTTTGTTTTGACATTCCTCTACCTTACCAGTCTCATGGATATGTCAGGATTGCAGATTGGAGTTTGAAGGAAAAACAAAACAAAACAAACTAGCTAACAAATAAACAACAACAAAAACAAACAACAGTCCACTAAGGAAGGTTTTAACTAATTTGAAGCAATGTATAGGGTTTCTAAAGGACAGAGCATCTGGATTTTTGTCTGGGACTTACACAGGAGACTCACCTCACTGTTTGGATCTAGATCATGTCCACTCTAATAATGCTTATAATTACTTCTCAGTATAATTAAAACCTAGCATTATAATTTAGATATTGTAAATGTGCTACTGCAGTATGCCTTACAGTAAGATTACTCAACCCTATCTTTTTCAAAAAGTTACATTCAGTTCCTCCTATAACATCTTTAATAAAGGTCTCTGTATGCAAGATAGGTGTATTTAAATTTCCTTTATGCAAGATAGGTGTATTTAAATTTCCTTTACACTTAATGGAGATGCATGCAGTGAATTAACAGATCCCAGAGCATTATCCAATTCAGCCATGTGGGTGGTTTCATTACTATTAAATGGATCACTTGACATTGTTGACAGTACTCACTATATAGCAAAATGTATATATTGACTATATTGATTATGAAGCCATCTAGGTCACATATAGGTGCAAGCTAGTTGTATGCATCTGGAACTAAATGCAGTTGTTAAGTTTAATTTTGCTGAATTGCCCATTGCCTATGCTGGTTTTCATTGTATTTTTTTTTATGTGAAAACTTGTGTCCCTTGAGAATAGAACAAGGCTCACATTCATTCTGTGAGCTATCCATATGCACTTCATCAAGTCATCTCACTTGGTATTCTGTTTGCAAGCTCCCTCTATGTAGAGCCAAAATTAACTCTCAAAACAATTTCATTTTTAGGCATGACGATCATCTTCTTGAGATGCCCACATATTCACACTTTTTCCTAAGAGTGTTTTCAGTGTGTAACTTAAATTTAGATAAGTCAAAGTCAAGCCAGTAACAGTATATGTACTTTTTTTTTCTGCCAATTAACATATATATCTTCCTATTTTAGGGTAACATTCTATGTGTTACTAGGATAGGATTGCTTTCATATTAATTAAGCAAACAAAACTTTCAACTGAAAGGTTTTAGCAGAAATTTACTATTATTTTCTGGGATTCATCTTCTGTTGAAACACAATCCATTTATCTTTTTATGCTTCACAAAGCAGTGGTAGACAGAAATTAAATATATATTCATAGATTGCAATTTTACTTTAGATCATTGTAGGCACTTGGTTATGTCCTGGATATTAATTTAATAAAATATAAAAATAAATTTTAAAAAATATACATTTTCATGAAGAAAAATCTTTACTTGATATTTAACTCAGAGAGGAATTAACTACTCTGGTTTCCAGCTAGAACTTGAACTGGCACATACCAGAGTAGATGTAAAATTACTTCATACATTTGCAGACACTCCCCTCAAACTAGAATTGTACAGAACATCATGGACACATCCTCCTGTTGAGGAAGACAGGTGATTTTACCATAAAACAGAAAAGTAATTCCAGGGCAAAGTAAAAGACATCAAAACAGATAAAATTTTAAAAAAGGACTAATGGAATACTGTCTTCATTAACTTGTTGCTAATTTAATAATTAATTTTTATTAAACTAGGACTTCTTAATTAGCATATGAATGTTAAGTTCAGAACGTATGCACAGTTTCTCACTCCCTATCTTAATACTAGAAGTCCATTCATAGCAAGTTCTGAAAGGCTATGTGAGAACCAGGATTGCACACACATTCTTTCTATTTGCTTGATAACATTGTAAGTAAAAGAGTTGTTGTATCATGAAGAAAATGGAGAAATATAGAACAGAAACCTAAAAAAAATTATTTTTTTTCTACCTAGGACTACTCTTCAGACAGCAGTTATTGTGATATTTATGAGTAACCAACTATTCCTTCAAGAATAGTATCTTGTTAAGTATCTGGGTTCTTTATTAATCTAACTTAAACAGTAATTGCAACTCATTATTCTGTTTACAAGCATAATTTTATTCTTTGTATACTGTATCATTAAGCACTATCAATTTCTTTTTTTTTTTTCTCTGAAATGTTATCTCATGATAACAAATGGTGTTTTATCCAAGGTATATCTACTGTTTTATGAAAGTGTATTTATTATTTATATTTTTATTATTATATTTATTTTATGGACAATTTTTTTTTAAGGATAAAAGCTCTGATATTTCATTTTCTATTGACATAATACATGAAGAATGACGTTGGGGAGAAAGAGGGTTGTACAGATGAAATAATTCAAGTGCTTCAAATGCTGGCTGAGTGAAGTACTACAAATACATGTATCACCATCTGCTTGCTTATTGATCTTACTAGTAGCACCATTATAGTGTTTTCAATATCATTTGTTAACAAAGGTAGTGTTTATTTCTGTACTTCAAATATGTGCACATATTTTCGCCTACCATCATGCATTTAACAAAACATAGTGGCTTTTATCTCACATAGTACTTCAGTAACTAAAATTATCTCAGAAAATAATCTCTTCCATTCTTACAAGTTTCATGTTTGATATTACCAAAATCTGTTCCATGTTTGAAGTATCTGTAGAGCTTCCTATTTTCCTTATCTCCCCTTCTGTTATTTTAGTCTACTGTATCTTCTTGGTTGGCCTTTTTATTTTTAACTAGTGCTTTCTTGGTTGGCAGCTTTGCCCTTGGGCAAGAGTTTGATAAGCTAGTGAATGGGCATGATGCCATCCAAACAGATGTGATAGAAAATAATCAGTCAACAGCCCCTCTGTATGTATCAAGTATGTTTGTAAAGGACAAAATTTTAATCTGGAAATGCTCAAATAGCTGCTTACACTATGTAATATTTGGATGAAGGATCTACTATTGCTGATATAGCTCTGAATACTACCTAGACAATATGCTTTCAGAGAAAATAGGAAATAGCTTTTGAAGTCACACACACAAGATTTTTCTACTGTTAAAAACAAAAATCAATTTCCTAGTAGAGCAAAGGGATTCCCCTTCTTTTTCTCTAGGTAAGAAATTTAATGCAGCATGCCAAATTTATTCTTTTAAATTATACAGAATCTTTATATATTCAAAGGAAAACTAACTTTCTCCAGATGGCCATTCAGTCTATCATAGCTGTCTAAAATGGAAAAGATACCCTATCTTATAGAATATTCTGTCATTTCTACTAATTTTTGCTGTAGCCTTGTATGCGGTTTGTGTGGCACAGTTTTGGTAGCAGGAGGGTTAGAGGGGTAGCTTTGAGAAGCTTCTAGAAGCTTCCCCCATGTCCATTAGAACCAATGCTAGCGAGCCTCAAGATACACCTGATGCTGGCCAAGGCTGAGCCAATCAGCAACAAGGGAGGCATCTCTGTGATAACATATTTAAGAAGGGTAAAAAAAAACCAAAACAAAACAAAAAAAACCCCAACCTTGCTCAATTTCAACTGGGAGAGAGGAATGAGATGTGAGAGAGACAACTCTTCAGATACCAAGGTCAAGGACTGAAAAAGACTGCAACCCCATGGGAAACCTGTGCTGGAGCAGGTACCTGAGAGGATGTGTGGTCCTGTGGAGACAGAAGAACCCATGCTGGAGCAAGTTTGCTGGCAGGATTGATGATCCTATAGGGGACCCATGAGGGATTAGTCTGTTCCTGAAAGACTGTACTCTGTGGAAAGGACCTGTGCTGGAGTAGTTAATGAAGAACTACAGCCCATTAAAAAATCCACATTGAAGAAGTTCACAGTACTCTCTCCCATGAGAGGGACCCCATGCTAGAGCAAGGGTAGAGTGAGAGTCCTCCTTCTGATTACGAAAGAGCAGCAGAGATAATGTGTGATGAACTGACCACAACCCTCATTCCCTGTCCCCCTTGCTGCTGGGAGGAGGTAGAAAATCTTGGAGTAAAGTTACGTCTGTGAAGAAAGACGGGTAGGGGAAGGTATTTTAAGATTTAGTTTTTATTTCTCATTATCCTACCCTAATTTGATCAGTAATAAATGAAGCTAATTTCCTCAAATTGAGTATGTTTAGCCCATGACAGTAGTCATGAAGTGATCCATTTTAAAATCCATAACCATTTCAGGTACCCTGGCTCTCTTTCTTGAACTCTTCCTTCTGTGGGGCTCCTGTAAGTCCTATTCTCCAGTGATGTAGTTGTCTATAAATATTTTTCACTAGTGTATCTAGATATCCATATTTAAACAACAGAAATGTTGTCCTGTATTCCAGAACCTCAAGCTGAAAAAAATAAATAGCCTTTATTTACCTTTGTGTTGAGCCTTTGCCAAAAGAAGAAGAACCAATAAAAACATAAAATATCAATTGATATCAGGTTTGTTTACATATGTCTACCTTACATTCTTATAGCCAAAATTATGTGTTTTTTCTATAAATACAGTGAAAAGTTGTAAGTCTAATTGAATACTGTGTTCTATAGTTAGTTTAGTTCCCAACAGAATCAGTGGGAAACTACTTCCTTATTCTCCAATTTTTACTTTGAGATCCATTTCTATAGTGTATAATCATACATTAAGGACTTTTCACAGTATTGTTAAATGTCAAAAAACTCAAAGAGTAATCAGTTGTTTTCATTGAAAATAAAGTTTTTCTTGCTCCTGCAATGCATTTTGTGTGTTGATAGTGCCTTTGTCACTAAATTTATTGTGGTGGTTTTAATATTTCGATAAGATTACTTCATTTGTAAGAAAATGGATATTCACAAACATTTATAATGTCTTTCTGAGAACTCTGGGTGGAGGGAAAAAACTCTAGCACCTCAAAACAGAAACTATTTCAAGTCTGGTTTTATTTTTCCTAATATATTAACTTCTCAACAAAAATATTCTTGAAATGCAACACAGCAGAAATCAGTGACATGACTAATAGTAGAGTATATGAGAAAAGACTTTGCACATGGCTTAAACAATTCCAAAATTTATGGTTGATTCATTGCCTTGATCATCAAACAGAATTGATAGCTGGAAATGTGATGAAAGACATTACTGGGCTTTGATCAATTTAAGTTTTAAGAGAATTTGTGTGAAGTGTCTGCAGTCAATCGGTACCAAAATTAAAGGGAGCTGCATGAATGTGTATGTGAGGCATCATCAGAGCTACTTCTGCATGAGCAAAACTTTGTGTGATGAGCAGCCAACAGTTCTTAGAGGGCTGAATAATCCTTATCAAGGACAAGCAGTTCTGAATAGTATGGTTTTGTGTCCGCCTCAGCTCTCTCTTACAATACAGATAAATCTGTTCCGGTATGATAGAAATTGGAAAGAATCATGTGTGCTATTTTTAAAACGATGATTCTTGATTTACACCAAACTTGTCTTTATCAGAAGTGTTCTGTGGAAAGCTGGGTTTTATTTGGTGTTTCTCATTTCTGCAAGAAACCCTTCAAAATAATATTTCCATCAATAAAACCTTTTCATCAGGGAAAGCCTCTCTTCATCTAAGAGCTAGGTTTGTTTCAGGGCCTGTTTTTCTACTTAACCAAAATCCATATGCAAATGGCTACTGCATCATTCTCTTGAGACTATAAGAGAATATTTTACACATATGCACTATTAGCTGCAGCAATGAAATTTTTATGACTTTTTGATAACATAGTTTATATATTTACAGTTTTTAAAAAGCAGTAATAATGCTCTTCTTTCACTTGTTTTAACTACCTTTCTAACTAATAGCTGTCAGGCATAGTTGTTGAATTACAACTCCAGAAAAGTATTCAGAATTTTAATCCTGGACTAGACAGTCATTTAGAAAAGCTGAAAGAGCTCTTCTGTAGTTACAGAAGTTTTTTTAAGAAAAGGATACAGTCATTTTTAAAAGAAACAAGCAGGAAGTTGAAATAGAGTACTGTAGGCTTGAGGGGAAATAAGCAAGTCTGATGTTTTATTATCCTGCTTGGTTTGAATACATATCTATACACTGTCTGACTCAAACATTTATTCTGAACTGTTTTTTAAATTCTCACTTTGTATAGGAATATCAGACAGTACACAATACACTTCAAGACCTTCTTTCAATCAGGTTTGATGTTGAATTATTTGTCCAGCCTTCAGAACATCCCTTGATAGTTTTTCAGATTGGCAACAATGAGGTTTCTGAGAGAAGTCTGAAGGCAATCGAGAAGGACTTCAAGGCACTGGGGCGACTGGTTCAAGGTTCAGGAGCACAGGTGATATTCTCTTAAATCCCTCAAGTAGTAGAGAGGGATACAAAAAGAGGGTGGAAAACACATGTAATTAACTTTTAATTTAACACACTGTAATTAACTTTTCCCACAGGCAGGGAAAAAAAAAAGTGTGTTTTTTTTTTTTAAATGGAATCACTACCCCTTAACAAGGTAGAGTCCCCAGTGACTGGAAAAAAAAAAGGTAACATCATACTCATTTTTAAGAAGTGTAGAAAGAAGGATTCTGGAAACTCCTAACCTGTCAGTTTCACCTCCATTCCTGGGAAGATCATGGAACACATCCTTCTAGAAGGTATGCTAAGGCACATGTTGTACAGGGAGGTGATTTGAGACAGCCAGAGTGGATATTGGAACTAATACTGTTGGACAATTTCATTATGGACCAAGATAAACACAAAGAAAAACTTTTTCACAGTAAGGGTGGCGAAATTCTGGAATGGGATCCCCAGGGAAGTTGTGGAGTCTCCTTCTCTGGAGACACTCAAGACCCACCTGGATCTGTTCCTGTGTGACTTGCTCCTTGTAATCCTGCTCTGGCATGGGGGTTGGACTAGATTATCTTCTAGGTCCCTTCCAACTCCTAACATTCTGTGATTCTGTGATAATAAGACAGGGTGCATGAACATGATCTGAAGATGATGCGAAAGTAGGAGGGCTTGATACAACAGATGGTCATTCTGCTATTCAGAGGAAGCTTAACACACTGGAGAAATGGGAAAACAGGAACTTCATTAAATTCATCAAGAGAAATTGCCCTTGAGGAGAAATAACACTATGCAACAGGTCAAGCTGCAGGTTTACTGTCTGGAAAACAGGTTGGCTTAGAGGGATCAGGAGCCCTACGGGACAATCATTTGACCATGAGCCTGCAATATGCCTTTGCTACAAAGATGATCAATAGCATCCTGAGCTGCATTAGAAAGATTTTCACCAGCAAATAAAGGAACTTGAGACTTACTCTCTTCCAGCACTGATGAAGCCTCATCTGCAGTACTGTGTCCAGGTCTGGGCTTGGCACTGCAGGAATAATATTGATTTATTGGTCAAGTCCAGCAGTGGGTCATAAAGATGATTGAAGGACTGTAGCATCTGCCATATAAGGAGATGTTGAGAAAGCTGGAATGATTTAGATTGGAGAAAAGAAGGGTTAGGAACAAGGTCCATTAGTCCTGTGGTTAAATAAATACTGGATGAGTTGAGAAAAGAAGACCTTGATTCTTCTCAGTGATACGCCTTGACAGGACAAGAGCAATGAACACTTACAGAAATATGAAAAAATCTACCTAAACATAAGAAGATACTGTAAGGGTGATCAAATACTGGAACAGATTGCCAAAAGAAGCAGTAGGTGTCCATCTTTGATGACACTCAAAATTTGACTGGAAAAGTCCCTAAAAAAATCTGATTGAATTGGCTCTGCTCTGAGCAAAGGTATTAAACTAGATGAAGGTCCAGAGGTCTGTGAAAACCACTTTGCAACATATCTAACTGTTCACCATTGTAAACATTATTCTTGTTGGATTTTCTTTTTTTTTTTCCTGTTTTGTTTTTTGTTTTGTTTTTCAAAATTCCTTGGGGAATGATATAGCAAATATTTGTAAGCCTATGGACTGGTAATTGCACTAATTACTGTGTTTATTACTTATATAAAACCCAAACCTAGGTCTATTTGGTGTTTACAGGTTGCTATCAGTTCCCTACAATATGCTTTTCCCTATTCTTCAAGCACATAAGAGGATACCCAGTATCCACAGTCATACAACTCCTCTTGGAGTTAATGTAAATATTTCAAGCATTTGGAAATGTTTTCATTCTGTACCTATGTAAGGAAACAAATCTTTCTGCATTCAATCTTACAAAAACTGCAGTCATAGCCTTTGAATATTTCCAGTAAACTTCTGTCATTATTCAGTTAGACATTGTGTTATTTTTTAATAACTAGGCAATTCTTTTATTGAGATATTGACTGATTTGTTTTCCTTTTGTAATCAAAACTGATTTTAAAGCATTTAGAGTTGAAATTTTGAAACTGTTATTGATTTGAAATTTGCTTGATAGAACAGGTATCTGATCTAACTTCAGTAAATAAATTTCACTAAGAAAAAGATCACAAGCAGTATATCAGAAGAAAAGCACCACATGAAATGGGATTTCTTGCCGAGTTCTTGTTCAGTGGCAGCCAAATTAGCAATTACTGTCAATTTAACAGTTATTGAGCTCAGAATTTAAAGGTCATTACCTTTTAATTTCAAATCACGATCTTAAAATAGTTTTTGTTGCATAATAGAGAAACAAAAAGAAACACAAACTTACAACTCACTGAAGGGCAGTCTGATATGTTTTTACATCAAATGTGTGGTCAATTATACTTGAAAAACTGGTCCTTAAATCGGTCTGTGTTTATATGCAGTGGGACCAACAACACTGGATTAGTCACCATGGCTACTAAGAGTGTTCTTTCAGAACAGATGAGGTCATCACATTGTCATCCTGGTGTCTGTAGGTGATCATGATAATTTTATTTATTTTTCTCCATGCAGTTCACATTCCCGAGTGAAGTAGCTTTACCACTGTGTATAATCACACATGCTTCTATTGCTCCCAGCAGATGTAATATAATGCTATATTTTATTACTTTTACATAAGTACAATTAAGAAAAATAGTATTATTTAAAAAATTTATTTTTAAAAAATATAAAATATTATTTTAAAAAATAATAATTCCAGGAAACCAAATTGCAAAATTTGAAGATTTTTTTCAGCCTTTTTAGTTATGTTTTGTGGATGGTAGATATCAAAGAAGCCTGATATTGCCTCTGACTACACAGACGCACTCAAACTTTACAGTAGATTGTATGGAGAATAGCACTTTTAGCAGACAGCAAAACATGTTTATAGCTTTTCCATTCAGTAAGTGCATAAGCAATCATATATTTATCACAAAGAGATTTTAGCTGGTGGTAGAATTGGCAAGTTGTTCAGATGTGTTTTTTAAATTATGTTTGAATCTAATATTATTTCCACATTAAAGTTACTACATTACAGTAATTCAGAATAATGTGTAGGTATTATGTAATAACTATACCTCAAGTTCAGATGTTTTCTGAATACTTAGACCATTTATATATGAATTTATTGTACTATTTTGTAGCAGCAGAAATCAATCTACAGGCAGCACTTCAAAATCTTCATACTAGAAGGACTTATTCTTTGAACTTCTTTGTGAAGAAACAGACTTTGAAATTGTCCATAACACTCTTCATTGCAGAATTTGTTTTCTGAGGGTTTGGTTTTTCCTTTGAGTTTTGATGTTACATGCTATTAGTTATCAGAAGGAATTGTACAGTTTTAAAGACAGATTTTTTTTTATCCTAACACTGCTTTGCATGATCTGAAAATAGAAAGAAACCTTAAAATTTGTATAAAACGAGACAGAGCGCAAAATTAAAATTCAAATCTATAATTTTTATAATTTATAAATTTAATATAATTATGAAAAAACATACTTTTATTTTTTTACCTTTTAGTTCAGGAAGTATTGCTTTAGGTTCCAGCTAATGCTGCTTATATTAGGAAGTTGAAAGTCAAGAGGGAATGGATTTAGTGTGCATGTAAATACAGAACAAGATTTTTTAAAGTATATAAACAGTAAATTATAAGATGTCTGCTTTAAACATGTATAAATATTTGTAAACTAAGTTCTTACTGAGCACAGAGCCTTTAGGGCTCACCATAGACAGGAAGCATGACTTGAGGATCCAGAGAGTGAAGCAAAACATGTTTGGAAAAAAAGTCTAAGATTAATTTAGGGAATCATAAAGAGGAGATCAAGGACATAACTGTGAAAAGAAGTGATGATTACATAGAAGGAAGATGCCTTATCAGGCTTTTTGACTTTTGCTACAGAGGTAGAAAAAGGGAAACATGATGCTGGTCAAAGTGCTGTGTCATATACTGTGATGTTGCTCAGCAGTGTTCTCTGAAGGTTTTGTAGATGTTTTCTCTATGTTGGTTTATGATTGTACTTTTAGATCAGTATTTCTAATCATTTTACATCAAGATTAAACATGACAAAACTGTGTTGGCAAAGCATAGCATTTCTTGATTTTCAAGTAGCACACTTAAATATATTCAAAAGTACAGAAAATAATATGCATAAAAGAAAAAATCATTACAATAGACAACTTACTGCAAATTTTATTTTTAAAAATCATAACTAAAAAGAAATATTTGCTGTATTAAGTACTGAAAAGTTATGCCAGTAAATTTACTAGAACAATTCAAACCAAACCCTACATATATTAAGCATATTTCACTTGTGTCTAAACATGTCTGCATTTGAGTACACTTCTTGGACTGGTCCATTGATGCTTATATTGGATAGTACCCTAATTTCTAAAGAACTTGTATGTTGCATTTTTCTTCTATAGAAAGCAAGTAACAAGAGATAATGGGAGGGAACAGTATGTACCTGATTCCTGTCATTAAGCTAAAATACAACTTGAAGCATACACAGATCAAAGATCTGGTCTTTTATAGAAAGAAAATTTTCACTTAATGAAGTGATTGTATATGCATTTTATAACCATGTACTGACATTACTTTTGATAAGTTGATTAACAGTAATGATTGTTGTAATTCCTTAGCTTGGTTCCAGCAAAAAAAGAACACAAGAAGTAAAAGTATATACCCTAAGTCTTTGTGTGAAATACATACGTGTGTGTGTGCATGCATACATATCTACCTATCTATCAATTTGTCTGTGTGGGTGTGTGCATGTGTGAACATAAATAAACAAATTTGTATAAAAATACATAGGTGTTTGTATTTTAAAATTATATTTTAAAAAATATATAAAAATTCTAATATCAGTATCTCGATATCCTGCATCAACAAATACATTCCAATTATAGTAAATAATATCTAGAATATATTTGTGTCTATTTCTGTTATTTTCTTCTTAAAAAAAAACAAACCAAAAGTGTGTGAATATAAAGACATGGTTAACAAAACATAATTTCTTCAGATATAAAAATCTTGCCTCAAACCACTAAATAAGACACCATAAAAACATTACCTCTGGGCAGAAAAAACCCAAAGATTAATTCAGTTTAGAGTCCTATTTGTTGTATAGAAGCTCTGAATTCTGACTTAATGTGTGTCTCTAGTATGTACAAAACTAGTCTATGATAACTTCCCGAGAAGTAAGATATTTTTTTCACTCCTATGGAAGTTATATTTTTAGTATATAAAGAATATCTTATATTTTATATAAGATAATATATATTAATATATTTTAGATATAGAATATCTGATTAACAATGTCCACATCACTTGACAGGAAATCTATCAAACTATCTGCTTTTGACTTTTTTTCACTGTATTAAACAAGCTTAGATAATTTTGAAGAAATGGAGAGTTTTGTGACTTTTTGTGAAATTGTGTTACATTTTGGGGATGAAGAGCACAAATTGTTTAATCTTTTTAGCTTTCTGACTAATATTTTTTATTCTTCCATTTTTCTTATAGATATTTTCATGTCTTCTTTCACAATATCAGGAATGGATAAGAAATGTTGTCCTTATTTATCATACTATAAATGCAATGTTTTGTCATACTGCCAAAGGCATTCTTTGATTGCTATCTGAACACGATTTTATCAACATCTTCTGGGCATTTAGACCATGTCTACACTTATTTATTAATATACATCATAGTGATCCACAGGGCTCTGATCTGTGATCATACTGCCAAACAACTGCTTGGAGCAAGCCCTTAATCACTGTCTGAGCTGTTGTACTGGATTTCATTTCACCTCATTTTAGATTTATACAGTACAGAAATCTAGCACTAGAACTAGTTTTCTAGATGTGAAATTTATCTGCCAAGCCATGACTGGTATCTACAAAGGACAGGTTGTGTTTCTAAGGTCACTGATAAATATTGGCTCAAGACATCACTTGGAAACCTTGGAAAATAAACTGATTTGATACTCAATATTTTATATTATCTTTTTGCAAAGATTTAAAAAAAATAAAAAATAAAAGAGTACTTTAGTGTGAGAAAGAAGAAACAAATTAAGAAAGAAAACAGAGTAATGTGTGATAACCACATAAATAATTTCCAATTTAAAAAAGTTACAGTCAGATAAAAATTAAATTCCTGATAAGACATTTGCTAGGGCAGTTCCTTAACCTCTATTTTTTTAGTTATGCTATTGCAGTTGCTAAATCACAGATCTCTGTCACCTGTGTTGTTGGGTCATGCAGTCTGCTGCTGCTAAGTAGTGTTAAACTACTTGCTATCCAAGCCAGAGACTTGCACTTGAGTGTTAGTGTTCTAATTTTTAAGTTGAAGCAAGCAACCTTTATAATTTATATAGTGTTTGCTGCACAAAGTCTTCTAAACCATATTTTTTTCAGTCTTCATACTTTAAAACTGCAGATTTTCTCTTTGTAACCAAATGTAGACATATCTAGTCTGCCCTGAATTTTTATATAAAGTGTTTTCAACATAGCTGCACTTGAAAAAGCTATTTAAAAAAATATATTATTATTATTACTGATATTATTATTTTATTTCCTACTGGTTGACAATACAGAGCTGTTCCCCTCCTGGCTCTGCAATATTCTTGAACTCTAATACTCCTTTTTTATCTCCCAGCTACTAGGCTTACAAAAGGGAAAAGCAGGAACTCAGCCCTGAGCTTCTCTGCTTTAGATATTTATCATAGAATAAGGTGAATTGCACAACAGAAGAGCCTATTACTCTCCACATACTGTAAAAAGTGTCTGTCTGAGAGACCAAATGCCAATGCAAGCAAGTCAGTCATCTAAAATTAGATAATGTGAATTGAAACCAGATAATATATTTTTTCTAGAGTAAAACATGTAAAAGAAAAATATGCCAAGACTGTCAGATACACATGAAGGAAATGTATCAGGGAAGCAAATGCACTGAACTAGAAGCTAAAGTCCCATTATCCTCAGATCTGAGATGAGTACAATCATGTTTTTACAGTTTCTGTTGTCTTTCTGTTCTGCCTTTCTTTTTCAATTAGACGTAAGTTATTTTGTGTCTTATTGTGTGTTGTGCAGAATGGAGATTCGTTGATGTATATCTACTATAATACTATGATATTACAAAACATTCACAATTATACTACTAATGAATGTAGTGAAGGGTCCTTTCACTTTCCGGTTAGCAACTATAAAATATTTGACTTACAATACTGATTAAAACAAAACAAAACAAAACAAAACAAACAAACAAACAAACAAACAAAAAACACACACAAAAAAAAAGGAAGCATGACATCACTATGAATGTCACATAATTATGAATTCCATGTAAAAGAATATAGGGTTTGGGGGATATTGTAAATGGAAACAGATCTCCCTCTTTCTTCTCTGACTTATATTTTGCTTTTTTATACGTCCAATCTCCCTAATAATGCAAGATCTTGGTAGATATCTCTGCTACAGTACACAGCCTTGCACAAACGCTGAGTGGGATACACTGGGATTTTCTTTTCCATACTTGCACCCAGACAAGTTCTTCACTACCATAAATCTTATATCTCTTCAGTCACAGCTGAATGACCAGGGTGTAAAAATTCTAGCTAGAAAAGGGAACACTAAAAGAAAGGCAGTGTACCTCTCATCTTCAGTTCCTTGTTTCCCTGTCACAGAGTGGGGATACCTTACAAATAGCACTAAGTATCTAAGCAGGGCCAAGTCAGGAAAAATGGCAAGATAATTCATCTGTGTTAGACAAACAATTCAAATATGTATGTCTAATTTAGTGGAGGAGCAATAATGAAGGCCTTTTTTGGATAAAAATTAATTATTTCATACACACACAAAGTCTGGAATATACGATCCATTTCCACAATCTCTTGTAAAAAATCAGTTACTTTGGACAGATAAATTGTTAACTCCTGTTCTATTTTTGGGCTTCTTTTGAAACTAGTAGATTTTTTTAACCAGTAAAAACAGATCTGAAACTGGGGAATATCATGATCTGAGGCACAGGAGACTTCCAGGAAAGTATTTTCATGTAGTTACCTGTAATGTATTAATTCTCTAAATACAGATTGATTACAGTTCCCTGCTCTAATGCCTGGAAATTTAGTCCACTTCTCCCCCTCATATTCACTATTAGTCCTATATAATGTTAATTGTCAGCATCAATTTCTTAAATCTGCCAAAATCAGAAGCAGTTTTTTTCCCCCTTAGATTTTGCCTTATATTCAAAACCACTAAAACAGAAGTACAATGAATCTTTAAGCTATTAGTATTGGAACAAAATGTATGTCCCTTAGAGCAGCTGATTGTTTAAAAAAATAGATGCATATACTATGTTATTTTCTGTTCACTAGAATAACTTTCTTTTTTCCTTCTTAACAAAAATTATTTTCTTCTGATCTTATTCAGAAAGGCAGTAAGTCTTTTTTTAGCAACACTTAAAACCTTCAATAGATGCTGATTTTTCTACAACATCTGCCATGTTCCCATTTTTCTATGCTGAACAGACATTTTTTAGAAGTAAATGCAGAGCAAACCAGATTTTGTAAAACCTTAATTAACATTTTTATAAAATAGTTCACCCATAGAATTTAATATAAGAGCTCTTTATGGCATGACTGGTTTAGTCTAATAGTAGAAGTTGTATTATCATCTTATTTGTCTACTGGGTAGAGATTTAACCTGCTTTATCCTGATTTAACCTTTCATATGCTTTAAAATGAAATTTTAAACCATAGCAAAGATATCTTTATTTCTTATCTGAGTTTTGAATTACATTAGTACTCATTTAACTTTTTATAATATCAAGACATTGAAAACCTTATACTGTCACATACTGTTACAAGAGATACTCAGTAGTGAGTACATCACACAGTACCTCATGAAGGCTTCATAACTCAAGTAGAAGGTTTACTGTTCCATATAAAATATTTAGACAGAAAATGGTATTTACAGTAAAACTTTTATTTTCCTTCAAAGAGTGACATCTTTCTAAGAATAATTTCTGTGTTAATAACAAAACCTCCTAAAATCTTCACAAATGCAGTATTCAGGTAAAGTTGTTTTGTTGGGTTTTTTTCCAATTGAGCTGACACAATAAATGGAAATCTATGTCTAACTTTTTTTTTTTCACTGACATGTTCCACAGTCCTCTGAAAATAACTGTAATTATCAAGCTTCACCTACCATGATACGAGAAGTGTAAATATCAAGTTTTGCTTGTCATCACAATCAAAAAACCCTTATGGATATACCTCTGGAGAGACAGTATAATGAAAAGGACTGTTTTCTAATGGGAAATATGAAGTACAAAACAGCTCAATCGTGTTCAAATGAGCTGCCACTGAAGCATCTCTTAAAATGCAGAGGTATTTGAATATATAATCATTGGGGGTGGAGAGAAAATTATGTGGCACTCATGCTGAGGTAATGCTGCCATATTGCTACCTCATGCAGATTATGTCATTTTTTACTTGATTG